>APFE031539731.1:5401-32532 GCA_000404065.3 Pinus taeda
TTAACATTTCCTAACCCTCAAGACACTTTTCATCATGACTTTTACAACTTTACATCTCAAGGGGGAGAACCCATTTGACATAGACCCTCATAAACCACCCAGTTCTGCGACCAAACATAATCTAGCAGATCAACGCTCTAGGATTCTCCTAAGACTCAAATGATAAAATTCATTCTGGCTTTGGGGTCAGGTTGAAGGAAAACTCTGTCGATCATGGATCAGTGAGACGAAAAACCTTCCAGAATGAAGATTATCACTAGAAAATTAGGTCCACCTAGGCAATTTACATACATGACTCAGCTCTGCTAAGATTATTTACATCAAAATCAGTCTGGGTTTACAACTTAATAAGATCAGGAGAATGACGATGACTGTCGAATGGCACGAACATCTTGATCAAGCGTTGTCCCTTTTTGCGAAGAAAAAGGGGTGCACTGCTAATGGGTAGTTAACGCGCAGCGGTCAACAATACCAAGCCCTAGTTGTCTTATATCAAGGGCCATTATCCTTGGTATGGGAGCCCTAGAATTTTGTATTAAAGATTGTTAATATAACGAAGTTGGGTTGAAAAATTGTGTCTTGTGTACGAGTTGATTCACTGCTATTATTTTCCACTGTGCAATGTAGTATTGTTGTGGCATTTGAGTGTGTTTCTGTTTGAGATTGTACAACCCAAACCAGATTCTTGAGTGTAGTGGAAATTCAACAGGGCCATACAAGAACTTTACGATCAACAAATGCTACTCTATCTCCTTTATCTTCCAAACATGAAATGGAAACCAAATTCTTTTTCAAACCTGGTACATAGAGTATGTTGCGAAAATGAACGTTTTCACTTGATTCCAGCTCAATAGATGTTTTCCCAGCGCCTTTGACAGCATAACTGTTGTTCTCTCCAAGCTCCACCTTTTGAGATAATTTCCTTACCATCGGACTTGTGAGATTGTCATGATCTCTTGTCATGTGTCTTTTGAGGCACCACTATCTACCAACCACAAGTCATCGATATCTGCAACAGAACCTGTAAGAGCAGAAAAATAGAAGAAATCTTTGTCACCTAGATCTTCATCCTTGGGTTTCTTAGGATGTGCATCAATGTCTGTTGTGGTAGCATGCTACTTTCCCTTTCTCTTTCTAGCATTTGATCCTTCAATATATTGGTTTTTAAAGTGACCAAATTTGTGACAATGATAATACCATTGAATCTTCGACATATCTTTCTTTCCTTGAGGAGCAGGTCTTCTGCTTTCCAGTCTTCTACCTTCATTTCTTCTTTGGAAGCCAAACTTCTTTCTTCCTCCAGCCTTCTTGGATCTAGCTGCAAATGCTTGAGAGTCACATTCTTCAGGTCGGTAAATATTTCCTTTTGATATAAGTCTAGATTCCTCTTGAGTACATGAGATCCATGATTTTTCAAAACTTGGAATCTCCTTCCAGCCACCACTACTAGATGCAACTGAATCCCATGAGTCGAGAAAACCATTAATTGCTATAGTCAGAAGTTCTCCATCAGAAATAGCTTCATCAATTGCTTCAAGTTGATCTCTTAGTTGAGAGATCCTCGTGAAATATGAGGCTATAGTATCATTTCTTGACATTTTAAGATCACGAAGCTCATTCTTCAAACCCATTGCTTGACCAATGTTGTTAATGGTATATAATCAAACTAGGGCATCATACATCTTCTTTGAAGTGTCAAGATTTGCAACATATGGAATCAAATAATCTTTGATAGAGTCTACAATAATGCTTCTAGTTGTGGTGTTATCCTTTTGATAATTTGCTTTTCATTTATTATTTGAATCATCATCTGAAGGTTTCGTAACCTTACCTTTCACAATACCCAAGACATCATTCTTTGCAAGGATGAGGCCAATCATTGTTTTCCAATCCCTAAAATGTGTAGCTCGTTCAAGCTTATTCTCTAACTTCATAGAGGAACACATGGATATAGATGTAGGTTTCTTCACAAGCTCTTTCCTTTACCAAAGCTCTTCAAGGGTGATCTCAGTGTACTTTCCTTCACCAAAGCCATGATACCATGTTGATTTTTCAAGTGCAATAGATACAAGCACTAATTTCTGAAATAAGATAATTATTTCTAATGATGTAGATCTTCTTTTAGCACTTCCAATTTATCATTAAGCAATTACACTTCAAAAATTCAACCATAAATGCATAAGGACCGCAGAAATCGCAATGCACAAACATAACACAAGATTTACCCTGGGAAAACCCACTTGGGGGAAAAACCCAAGAACATTTTCCTTAAAGAAATTATTTTGTTCAACAAGAGATACACCTAATTCTACTAGTCAACTATGATGGTCAAATTGACCAACAATGTTGTGGTCAAACCTAGTCAAACAGCCCTCTTGTCAAGTCAATCTTTTGTCCAACAAACTCGGCCCTCTCTAATATACCTAGACTGAAATTTGGCCTCCCAAAATCTACCCAGAAACACGGCTTTGTTGCCTAGAATATTTTGTCCAAAATTCTGGCCCTGCAGCCCAAAATTTTGACCTACCGCCTAGAATATGCCCAACAAGTCACACATGCGAAGTCAAGAGTGAAAGAGACATGCTTGAGATAATTCGTCCTTCTATGTCCTTCATCCTCTGTCTTCTTCTGTTGGATGCCTAGAATATATCTTGTCTTGTGTGATATCAAATGGTGCCTTATGGAGGAGGTCGGGTTCTTTATATTTAGTGTTATGCCTATCCGAATGGGTGTCTCTTCACTAGGGGCAACTTGACTTAAAGGAGGGTTGACTTGACAAGTTTGGAGTCAAAATTTTGTTGATTTCTAGTAGCATAAGATGTGCTCTAAGTCTCAAAATTTGCAGGGAGGCCTAGACACATGCATTCTCCAATACCCAGAAATCGTTTTGGGAAATTTCACCCGGAGACAGTTTTATTAAAATAATTAATTATTTTTAATGAGACCCTAAGTCTAAATTTAGGAAATTAAAATAATTAATGGGTATTAATCTAAACTGTGGGTGTAACTTCTAGAAGAACACAAGAATCAAGCCAAAATGATCTAAGCCATTGATTAGAAGTTAATATGGGTCGTTGGTTGTCCAACAAAAAGATATAAGAAGAGGCTTGAGGGGTACTTGGAGAACACACATAGAGGGAAGATCAGAAGATCGATTTTCTAAAGAAGAGCAACTGCTAGAGAGAATTTCGAAGTGATCTTTTGCAATGAGGGGCAGGGATAGTAGCCGGTGAGGAGTTTTCCTGGGCCGGAAAGTACAAGACAGAGAGGACAGAACAACGTCCAGAGAGAGGTTGACACTAGCCCACGCAGTGATGACGTAGTGGCAACACAAACCCTAGAGGGAGATCGAATTCTAGTTGAGGAAATCGAGTTTCAGAAGTCAGGAGTCGGGGTGTGAGACCAGGAGGCTGGAAATAGAATTTTCTAACCAACAAAGGGTCTGAAGGAGGAGCAACACAATGCCTAACATAGGTGACACAGAGACTGCATGGGGTTGATGCAATTCTGTGCAGAAGCTGACGCGGAAGGGACACAGAGCCACTACTCCAGCGAGATCAGAGTCGGATTCTTCTAATGATAGGGTGAGAGCATCTCACTGCTTGTTTTGCCCAGTTTCTCTCTGCATCGGATAGCCAGTTGGGCATCCAACGAATTGTACTCAAAGTTACTACTGCTTAATAATAAAACCCTCAGTTGATGCACCGGTTTTCCCACGATGGGTTTTTCCAGGGACATTTGTCCAAAAATAATTGTGTAGATGTGTTATATCTCTTTTTTGTGCAGTTTCTTATTTCCGCTTATAATTTAAATGGTGTAGACTGCAGTGTATTAGTTTCGATATTTACTGTAGGAAACAGTAAGTAACTTGATTCAGAAATTAACAAGTAAGAGAAACTTAATCAGTTGTTGCAGTAGAAATTTGGGCATCAAAATTTTCACATGGTATCAGAGCTGCAAGTGAAGCAAGAGAGAAAATCCAAAAGAACCCAGCGCTTAAAAGGAGGAGGGTCGAAGTGCTGCATAGGCAGCAAATCGAATATCCAGAGGGATTGCGGAGTTCAGGCCAGGAGGGAAAAGATTTTCAAGGAAGGTCTCTCTTTGAGTGAGTCAACAAAGAGGTAAGACTTCCAAATCGAATTTGCCAGTGTCAGAGGGGGTAGCAAAGCAGCTTCAGCGAAGAGGTAGTTTCTAGTGGGACGCAGTTTTTCTACAGGCAATTGCTGGGCAAAAAGACGCGAGAAGGAAGAAGAGAGACACTTGAGGGAATTTCTTCCTCAGAGAATTCCTAGCCAGGGAATTTGATTTCTCTATTGCTAAGCAGCAATGAAGAGGAGTTGATCTACTAACTCCAGCAAGGAGTGTGTAGGCTAGCCTAGTGTTGCGCAGAGGAGAGAGTAGGCAATTCGACATTTTTCCAAAGATGGCCACGAATGGGCAGGATCCATGGAAGAGCAGCAAATTAGATCCAGTTGTTGCAGATTTCTCACATGGATCAGTATCCTTGCTACTGGAGCCCAACAAAATCAGTAGCAGGAGGATCACAGTGTCAGCAACCACAGCGAGTCATTCAAATGACAGTTGCATAGCTAGTTTTAGTCAGTTTCCGGAAGACAGTTGCATAGCTAGTTTTAGTCAGTTTCCGGAAGACAGTTGCAGTGACACAGGCAGTGTGAATTGCCCAGTTGCAGTATGTAGATGCAGTTCTAGCCAAGAGATTCCCAGCACAGAGCTTCGCAGTCTAGTTTCCAGTACTGGAGGACTGCGTGAGTTGCTAGGGGGAGTAGAGAGATTTCCGATAGGGAGATCGAGACTCAAAGGGGGTCTAGTTTCAAAGGAAGCAACCCTATGGAAGCTAGTACTTCTAGATCTGGGGAGATCAGACTCATTATTGCAATAGTTGCAGCAGCGGTGCAGAAGCATCAGCAAAGCAGTAGCAACCAGAGTATGAGTATATCATATTTCGCCATTTTGACAGCCATACCTCCAGGAGTGAGGTGGGGTGATTTAGTTTTGTAGCCCCAGAGAGCTACAGTTGGGCAAGATCCTTGATAAGTCCACCTCTTTGATCAATACCTTGCTACGAGAGCCCAGATCAGAGGTAGCAGGATGGACCAGTGTCAGTTGGTGCAAAGGAGTGTCGAAGTGACAGTTGCAGTGACTAGTAGCGCCAGACACTGAGCAACACAAAGCAGAGTTGGCAACAGTGCAGATGGCACAGAGGAGAGGTCAGCAGCAGCGCAGAGGCTTTAGAGGGTCAGTGCAGAGACTAGCAGCAATCAGAACTCCAACAACGAGATGGAGCATATTGAACACAAGTTCAATAATTTGGGATGCTTTTCCGTTGTTGATGCAGTAGCAGCATCATTTGGAGAAGGTTGCAGTGTAGATACAGTATTGGCAGTGGCAGTCCTAGCAGCAACATGGATGCAGAATTGAGAGGGAGTTGCAATACAGACGCAATGTTGACAGTGCAGTGTTAGCAACAGTACAGATGCAGCATTTCCGCAATAGTTGATGGACAGGATGTCAAACATCAGCATCGCAGAAGGAGATATTACAGAACAAAGTGATGCTTCAGCAGGGTGCATTGCTAGAGCACATTCCTCGCTAAGAGGGAGTGTTGATTTCTGGTAGCATCGGATGTGCTCTAAGTCTCAAAATATGAAAGGAGGCTGACACATGCATTCTCTAATACCCAGAAATCGTTTGGGAAATTCCACCAGAAGACTATTTATTAAAATAATTAATAATTAACTATTTTTAATGAAACCCTAAGTATAAACTTAGGAAATTAAAATAATTAATGGGTATTAATCTAAACTGTGGGTGTAAATTCTAGAAGAAATCAAGGATCAAGCCAAAATGATCTAAGCCATTAATTAGAAGTTAATCTGGGTCATTGGTTGTCCAACAGAAAGATATAAGAAGAGGCTTGAGGGGCACTTAGAGAATACACAGAGAGGGTATATCAAAAGACTGTTTTTTTGAAGCAGAGCAGCTGCCAGAGAGAATTTCGAAGTGATCGTTTGCAGTGACGAGTAGGGATAGTAGCCGGTGAGGAGTTTTCCTGGGCCAAAGAGTACAAGGCAGAGAGGACAGAACGACGTCCAGAGAGAGGTTGACGCTGGCCCACGCAGTGCTGACGTTGTGGCAGTGCAAAGCCTAGAGGGCGATCGAGTTCCTGTTGTGGAAATCGAGTTTCAGAAGCCGGAGGCGGGTGTAAGACCAGGAGGCTAGAAATCGAAGTTTCTGGCTAGCAGAGGGTCCGAAGGAGGAGCAGCGCAGTCCCTAGCAGAGGTGACGCAGAGACTGCATGGGGTTGACGCAATTCTGCACAAAAGCTTACGCAGAGCCTCTATTCCAGTGAGATCAGAGTCAGATTCTTCTAGTGACAAGGTGAGAGCATCTCATTGCTTGTTTTGTCTAGTTTCTCTCTGTATTGGATAGCCAGTTGGGCATCCAACAAATTGTACTCAAAATTACTACTACTTAATAATAAAACCCTCAACTGTTGCACCGGTTTTCGCACACTGGGTTTTTCCCAGGACATTTGTCCAAAAATAATTGTGTAGATGTGTTGTATCTCTTTCTTGTTCAATTTCTTCTTTCCGTTTATAATTTAAATGGTGTAGACTGCAGTGTATTAGTTTGATATTTATTGTAGGAAACGATAACTTGATTCAGAAATTAACAAGTAGGAGAAACTTAATAAGTTGCTGCAGTAGAAATTTGGGCATCCAAATTTTCACAAATTTCAAATTTCAAAATTTTCTCTTTTGAAACCAACATAAATAACATGTCTTACATTAATCTTTTCAAGGGCCAATCAATAACAACGACATGAAGAACATGTCTTACATTTTCATTATATATATTTCAAGGGCTAAAATATTAATCATGAAGATCGACCATAGCTACAAATTTCAACATTTGGAAATATGCATTGGAAATCACAATGCTACTTGGAACAGGAGTGGAAGTGGGAGTGGGGAGAAACATTTTCAAAAGTTCCCAAGTCCGGAGAGATTTTTACATAATATATATTTTTATATATTTTGATGGACCTGACACCTACCACCTATTCACACCTATTGGAAATTAAACCTTTGTGTGTGGTCTGATATGCCATCGTCTTCACTGCTGCACCACAAGCCTATCTATTGGGTAGGAGTAATTTATATAATTTGGGCCAAATTAGTGGCTTGGAGCATTGCTACCAAATTTGAATTTTCTTAATTTTGTGGAAACTTTTTCTTAGTAGACTAGGATATTTCCAATTCGTTTATTGCCTTTTATAAATTTGTTTTCATTTTGAAGGAAAATCTTGTGGGAAAATCAAGGGATGCTTCCCAATACTTGTGGATTGCATTCATTAATCCTGTTAGCATAGACTAGTGCATTTAATCCAAGAAGATTCAAATAGGAAACCTGTTGACATGGAATTAGCCAATTGCTAAGCTGAACCGAAATGGATATGGGAATGAATTTTTCTCGATATATTTGTATGTGTGCACACGCAAAAGTACCATTAGACATACATAATTCAGATCATCATTCATCAATTAGATTTAGAGGCATTCATGTCATTTATAACAATTGAAATTATCAAAACTCAAATGTTGTCATGGACAATATTATTCTATTCCGAGAGCCATAAATAAGCCAAACCTTGTCCAGCTTTTAGTGAAGAACATGCCAGCTATTTCTAAACATCTACTTCTAAATTCTAAAATTACTCAAAGCCCGAACCCAATTGTAGGATCTAACAAAAGAATACCCCAGTTGCACCTCTAGAAAAAGGTATCGGGCTCTATAATTGCACCTAAGTTTGGAGGTCAATCGGTGACTTGACTCAGATTTATTTGGGTTGGTCTAAATGAACAATCTGTTCGGTGTTGTGAAGGTCAGTTCACTGACCAAGCAATGCCTAAAGGGGCAAAGATGGATCCGTTTTGGGATTCGAAACTTCGACAAAGTATGATTATTACTGTGGATACTCCGAAATACATTTAATTTGCACACCTCTAGATGATTGAAAGGCTACTTGGAGCATTCAGTTTAATATTCATTTATCATTTGATTCAAGCAATTATACTTCTCAATGGAATGAATGGTGATCACGATATATGTTAAAGGTCACAGTTGCATAGTCTCATACATACTTCCAATCAAGAAATTCCCCAAGAGATATAGGTTAGAGGCCTGTTTCGACATTTCTAAATAACAGCAAGATCTGTCATTAGGCAAGTAAAATTGCGGCTTTGAAATTATACACATGGGGAAACCCCAAGACTTCAAGAGGCTATTCATTGAGTTTAAGGCTCGTTTTGTTAGAGGTCTAGGTTACCTTTGTTGGTACCTATTTGAGTAGTATTACATTAGATAGAATTGAACACAAACATTACTTCCAGGTACCTTGAGTATATTGCAAGTCCCCCTAGGTCTCCTGAAACCTAACTTGCATGAAATGCCAAAACATTTGGAAGTTTCAGAAACAGGTATGGCAGGAAATGTGAACCCTAGAATATATAAATGTCGACCAAAACATCATATATATATAGAGAATATTAATATAATTATACAATCATTAATTTATTGCGTTAACTCAACAAAAGAATATAAACGCTAATATATTAACGGCATGTAATGTATTAAAAAATGTCAAAAATGTCAAAACCTGCATGGATGGAAAGTATTCATAAGTCAGCGATGGAAATATATATCAAACATGACGGTTGCTCATGGATAGTGAAAAGCTTCTTGCAGTGAATAGCTCATTTATGAAAAGGCACGGTTCCCATAGTGAATAGATCCTTGATCCGCCTCTCTCACTCCCATGCGCACACCCATCTCAATTATATCTATCTGTTCTTGGCTTATAAAATTGATCCTCACTCCTATGCGCCCACCTATCTCAATTCTAACTATCTGTTCTTGGCTAATAAAAACAGATCCATGTCCACAACTAAATAAGAGTCCAGTGATTAGGTTGATTCTAGCCAACAGAATAATAGAGAAAGTTGAGATGGAACCCATCGATCCACATCTAGGCTAATAAGGAAGAAACGTCTCTAGATGGATTGATTAGTCGAGCAAGATTCTCTACCATACAACGGGATGCTTGATGCTGAGTGTAGGGATCTGCTCTATATACCATTAATTTTAATATATCATTACACGATAACCACGCACAGTTTTTCAACAAATCTCCCCCACAACGTAACTACTAATTGCAGCAGAAAATTGTACCTTCTCATGCACAAGAAAACAAGGTTTTCAGCTGCCTTAAATGCAATATGGCATTCTACTGACAATGAGTTCTAATGGAGTACCAGAATGAGTAATGTGACCTACAGGGTCTCCTACAAGCTCAGAGTATTCTCCCAATTGGTGTTGCATCAAGAACTATCAACAAAATCAAGACTTACCAAGAGTGGACATGCACATGACAAGTGCTTTCACTGTGGCAAACTGGAGACCATCGAACACATATTTTGGAATGTTCCTTCTCTCGTTTGCATTGGAAAATAGTGTTACAAAAAATTTCTTCCTCGTTGAAAGGTAATATCATTGTTAGGCAGCTTTGGTTGGAGACAGAAGTGAACTTCTCAGCCATTATGCTAGTCTTTGGCAGCGCAACTGACCCTCGGTCTCATATTTTATCTCGAAATTGCGTTGTGTGTATTTGAAGGAACCATAAGTATAGTCTCTGCCTTCCAAAATTTGTCTTCTCACTAGGGTAGCACTGAAATTAAAGTCAAGGTTTTTCTGATCACCCATCATGCTAAGAAACTATATGTCAATGGCTATTCTGACCTCTTTGCAGCACTGATTGCACTGAGATAATGTTTCTTGTTATGTAAATATATATTTTATGTGTAGTATATACTATATGTTGATTTCTGGTAGCATCAGATGTGTTCTAAGTCTCAAAATTTGCAGGGAGGCTTAGACACATGCATTCTCCAATACCCAGAAATCGTTTTGGGAAATTCCACCCAGAGACAGTTTTATTAAAATAATTAATTATTTTTAATGGGACTTCTTGTTGCACAGAATGTCTAGGCACCGTGACAACGGTTCAGATAGGGGGCTTTCACCTTTATCTCCAATCTCTCATTTTAAGTTGTCTCCCTACAGCAGGCTAAGGGGGGTAGACCCTACGAAAATGGAATGAAAGAGAACTAGTTGAAAACCAGCCAATTCAGGAGACACAGTGAAGCGACCAAGTACTTGATTTAGATTTAGCAAGATTTATAGGATTTGATTAGATTTTAAGCAATTGATGCTAGTGTCTTATGGAGTCAACTATCTTGCTAGGAAATTTAGGACTAAGTAATTGATTTGCAATTGCTGCTTGGATGAATGACTATCTTATATGAAATGCAGATCCTAAAACTAATGTGAGATGCAAGAATCTTGGTTAATTTTAGTTAAATGCCTATTTAAATGTGAATCCTTCAATCATTTCTGTGTTGAGCCTAATTTCGTAGTAATTGGCAGAGAAAAGATAAGGTGAAGCACAATAAGGTGTGATTAACGATACCTCTCCTGAAAATCTAACATACCCGGTGCCTTCGGCGCTGCAGAGAGTTGTGGCTCTGACAATTGCAAGTTAACCATTTTAAGTACTATTAAAAAAAGGCTTCTCAAGCAAAGATGGATGGATACCTATCTCTCTATCGACCAAGCTTATTCTTCGAAGTAAATTTTATTTATCCAAAACTAAATTATATACAAATGCACCAAATGATGAGAAGAAGTTAGACCCGAGGATTAGAAACACTTGTGTCGCAAAAGCTCTTAATCACCAAAATAAAATGCTCGTTTTATTGGATGAAGACTTAAAAATAAACCCCTGAAAATATTACAATTAAACCACAAGCTTATTTCAAATCTTTTTGATACAATTATAGCTCAAAGATAACAAAAGCCTCTTCACAAATTAATATTAGATGTTTGAAAAATACTCAGTTTATGAAACAAAATATATGCATTTTATCACAATTCCATGACACGGTATTTAATTTTCAGAAATTAGTTTTTAGGACAGCAGTAAGAAAATCTTTATGACAACAGCAATATGACAATGAAAACAGTAAGCTATCAATGATATATTTATGCCAAAATTTTACCGAAAAGTTTTCAAACTTGTCCACATGAATTATCAAAAAAATTCAATTTGTTATGATGTGATTTCAAAAATTATATCAGATCTGATATATTTATTACAGCCAGTGATTAAAACATGAAATAAGCCTAATGATGAATGTCCAACTCAAGTAATTAATTCCTTGACGTATTAGACAACTTAGGAATTGATTTTAAGCTAACTCACATGAAATTTTGCCACTGTTATATTTTAGACTTCAGAAATAGAATTACTCAGAGATAACAGTCACTGAAAATGTAGATCTAGGCCAAATTTTTGATACACATCAAACATAAATGACTTATTAATGTATTTAGCAGTTTTTTTAGTTAATTCCAAACCACTTAGATGTGTTTCTCGCCACTCTTAGAAAGGTATATGATTGTCGTAGTAAACAGTGAAGAAAAGGATGGTTTAGAGATCAAACCCTTAGGCCCTAAGACATGAAGATCACTTGCCTAAGTTGCCAAAATAATTTCAATACCTGAAACACAAATTTTTACCAAATTTTCTACAAAAACCCACCCATGATTATCTTCAGAAAATTAAATATTCAAATCAGAAATGGAGCAAGGAGAATCTAAGGCCAATGAGAGCTAGCACTAGGCCCAATAGGACTAGCGTTGAGCTAGGAGAAGGCAAATCTGGGCTTAGTAGCCTCAAAACTTGAAACCCTTGTTCTGAAAAAAATATTTTGCTTCAGATCTTCAGATTTATTACAAAATGAACATTTTTAATGGTTGGCCTTGCAAACAAATTTCTGAGTCCAGATCTTGCCCTCCAGGGTCTAGATCTAGCTCAGATCTAAAGATTTTTCTTGGCTGATTTCTCAAATTTATTCCTGCACACAATCTTTGAGCCCAAATCTTGCCCTCCAAGGTCTAGATCTAGCTCAAATCTGAAGATTTTCTTAGCTGATTTCTCAGATCTATTCCTGCACACAGCCTTTAAGCCCAGAACTTCCCCTCCAAGGTCTAGATCTAACTCAAATCTGAAGATCTTCTTGGTTGATTTCTCATATCTATTCCTGCACAAGTGAAAAGAGAAAACCAATATGTACAAAAATAGAGAAAATCCCAAAACCCAAGTGTTAAAATTCAAAATTATGTTACAAAATTTCAGATCTACACAAGTAAATAACAAATCTATACAAATAATTTACAGATCTATCAGATCTAAGGAGTATGAGTCCAACTCCGCTCCCAGATATGATAATCTAAGGCTCCTAATAGCCAGATCTATCAAAATTTCCACAATATTAAAAAAAAAAAATGAAATTTTAGAGAGGTACTAACCCATAAACACCCTGCAGAAAAGATTATCGTTAGATAAATCTTGAGGCTTATATGAAGTAGGTTCTTCATAAAATATGTGTTGAGAGTTGGCTGGTCCAACCGAAGAATATCCCCAAACGCTCAATGAGAACCTGAGAGTAGTTTTTTTTAAACCGGTGGGTCCTAACCGGTAATGGGTCAAACCTGCCAGTCAGCAAGGCCAACGGTTTGAACCGACTGAAAAACCCGGTCAGCAAGGTCATTTGGCCGATTTTTAGCCCTAACCAGCTGGTTTAGCACGGAACCGGCCGGTTTGTGGTCAAACCCACCGGTTTTGTCCTAAACTAGCCGGTTCCCTGTCATGCCCGCGAAGGGCCCACGCAACGACTTATCCAAGGTGGTTTAGGGTTTTTTGAAGGAAAGTAAGGGTCCTTTCCCTCCCATTATTACCAAGATGGTGGTATGATTCAGATATCCCATTTAATGTTGCTCGATCACCATATTACCAAGATATGTGGGACTATGTTATAGTTGCAGGAAAGGGCTTCAAAGGCCCTAGTATGCATGACTTGAGGGGAGCTCTTATGCAAAAAAAGATATCTTCCATTGATGAGTATTTGGTTGAGTTTAAAAATTCATGCTCAAATCAGGTTGTTCCATCATGTCAGATGGATGGACCAATGAAAGGAACCGAACTATCATTAATTTCCTTGTTTCTTACCCTCAAGGAACCATGTTTTTGAGATCAGTGGATGCATCTGATAAGGTGAAGGATGCAAACCTTCTATTTGAGCTTTTGGATGACATTATTCAGGAAGTTGGGGAGCAGAATGTTGTGCAGTTCATCACCGATAATGCCTCAAACTATGTTCTTGCTGGAAAGATGCTTGAGTCCAAATATAGGACCATATTTTGGACTCCATGTGTTGCACATTGCATAGACCTCATGCTTGAGGACATAGACAAAGTGGAGTGGGTAAAAAACATTGTAGAGCATGCCAAGTGCATTACAAAATACATTTACAACCACTCATGGGTATTGAACCTAATGAGGAAAAACACTGAGGGCAAAGAGCTTGTTAGGCATGCACTTACGAGATTTGCAACTCACTTCCTCACGCTGCAATGTCTCAATGGTCAACATAAAAACTTGCAGAAAATATTTTTTTTCTCAAGAATGGTCTGAATCTCGGTGGGCTCGTAGACATGATGGAAAGACACCAAAAAGAAAGTGTTTCACAATTATTTCTGGAAAAGGTCTGTAGAGCTTGTGAAAACTACCGAGCCCCTTGTTAAGGTGCTAAGGATGGTGGATGGGGAAAAATTGGCCATGGGCTACATTTATGAGGCTATGGATCAAGCAAAGGAGCAGATACGGGCAGCTTACAAGGACAGGTTAGCTCAATATCACCGTATATGGGAGATCATTGATAACAGATGGAACAATCAACTCCATCGTCCTATACATGCAGCTGGGTATTTTTTTAACCCAAAGTATCATTATAAAGATCGGCTAGGAGATCTGCAAGATGGGGAGATCAGAGCTGGATTGATTGATTGCTTGGAACGCATGGTCCCTACCCATGCAGACCAGTTGGAAATACATAGACAACTTACTGTTTTCAATATGGCAGGTGGTACCTTTGGCAAAAACTTGGCAAAGATGGCAAGAGTTGTGGTTAACCAGGTAAGCAATTCCAATTTCCAATTTGTTTTTCTTTTCAAGTTAAAATTGTTTACGTTCTTTACGATTCAAATTATAAACTAAGTTACTAATTAATGTCTTTTTCTTTGCAACACATTGGTGGAAGTCATTTGGTGGCCAGTATCCTCAATTGCAAAGGTTTGCAATTAGAGTCCTCAGCCAAACTTGCAATGCTTCAAGTTGTGAGCGCAATTGGTCTGTTTTTGAGCACATATACACGAAGAAGAGAAATTGTTTGGACCAAAAACGATTAAATGATCATGTTTTCGTGCAATACAACCTTCGACTAAGGAGGAACCAAATGATGAACAAAACACCTAATCTAGATCCCATTGTGTTGGACGATATTGATCCAACATCAGAATAGGTGGAGGAGACTAAAGATCCTGTGTTTGAGACTGATTTTGATATCGACATGGCATTAGCGGGGGATGAAGCAAATTTTGTGGCGGCATCAGAACTAGGATAAGTAGCGACATCAAGGAAAGGCAAAGAACCAATGGAAGGCACTAGTCGTGCAGGTCGACAAACTCGTGCTTCCAATAGATCCACTACTATTGTTATTGGTGGCATTGCTATTGAGGTTACAGATCAAGCTAAGGCATCCTCAGACTCTGAACTAGATGATGTCTATGTAGCTCTTGATGATGATCCTGTGTCTAGTAGTGGTGATGAACTTGATGATTGATCATGTGTACATTGTAGACTTGTAGTAGGCTAATGGCCTCATAGCTTGTAGCATTGTTTTTGGTCTTTATAGGCCATTTAGAGCCTCATTGCTTATGTATTTTACTATTTTTTCGATGATATGTATTGCACTCGGTGCCATTTTGATATATTCACCTTTACATGGTATATAAATGAGAAAACTTTGCATATTTTGTCTCTATTGACAAGGTATCACGGTTTTAAATCTTAAAAATAGTTTTGTTTCATTAAAAATTAATTATTTAATGTATTTTTCTAAAACCGGTTCATTTAGACCTAACTAGTCCCAGTTCGACCGGTTCCGGTCGATACCTTGGTTCATTAGGTGGACCAATCCAGTCATCGGTTCTGATTTTGAAAACATTGCCTGAGAGATCTTCTGCAAACACTAGATCAACCATCAAATTAAGTAGAGAAATAGAACAACAATAAAATTCTGAAGAAATAGAGATACCTACTACTTCAATCAAAATTAAAAAATGTTACCCGAGATCCAACAAACTGAGTAAGGATACCGGTATTCAGATTATTCTAAGACAGCTATTGATTGATAGTTTTCACACAATGTTAAACAGAAACTAAAACAATGATACCATAAATTCATCAAGAGGAACACTACAGCACGTTGAAACCACAAAGACTTTTCCATTAATTCAAAAAAGTATACAAGAGAGCTTGAGAGTTTAGTACACGATCCAGAGATCGGATGGATCAACTAACAAATGACCTCCTATTTAAAGATAAATCTTCCAACGGCTACTTCAAGTGATCATTGTCAAAGCAATCTAGACCATTGATGAGGATTAAAATTTCTTTTAATCTTATCTGTCGGAATTTTAAATTCTTGAGGAAATTCAAATTTTTCGATTAAATGCTTTTTAATTAATCAAAAATAAAAAATTTGAGTTAATTTCCTCAAAATTTTGACTTTGACTTCAACCTCAGGGGACCAAAGGCTTAAAATTTAGCAAAATAATTAATTTACCTTAGTCTCGGAACCTTTTAAAATTTGAATTTTAAGGACCAACGAATTTTGCCTTTGGAAAATTTAAATTAACCTAGGACCTAGAATTAATTAAATTTTTAGCTTAGGATTTTAATTAATTTTTTGCCAGAAAATTTAATTAATTAACCTATGATGGGATAAATTATTTTTCCAACCCTCAAGACACTTTACATCATAATTTTCATATATTTTACATCATAAGGGGGAAAACCCATCTAAAATAGACCCTCACAGACTACCCATTCCTGCGACACAAATATAATCCAGCAGACTAAGCAATTTGTAATAAAATAACCTAACCAAATAGTTGGGATTATTCTCAAATTACTTTTACATAGACTTGATCTATAACACTAGGATTCGCCTAAGATCCCAGTGACAAAATATATTCCGGCTTTGGGGTAAGACTCAAGGAAAACTCTGTTGATCATTCGAGAATGGATCGATGAGACAAAAAACCTCCTAGAATGTAGATCATCAGCAGAAAAGTAGGTTTACCTAGGCAATTACATACACGACACGGGTTTTCTGAGATTATTTACATTTTACACATGCATAAGGGTTTACAATATAATATGATGATCAGGCTGATGATGATAGTTGAATGGCACAGACACGTCGATCAAGCGCTATCCCTTTTGCGAAAAGGGGGTGTACTTCTATGGGTCGTTGACACATAGTGGTCAACAGGACCCTAAGTCTAAACTTAGGAAATTAAAATAATTAATGGGTATTAATATAAACTGTGGGTGTAACTTCTAGAAGAAGGTGGAGATCAAGTCAATATGATCCTAGCCATTGATTAAAATCTGATCTGGGTCATTGATTGATCAGCAAGAGGATTATAAAAGAAGCCTTGATGGGCACTTGGAGAACACACCGAGAGTTGATCAGTCAGATCAAATTGCTGAGGCTAGAGCAGCTCTAATTTCGTGGTGATCACGCAAAGAGGGGCAGAGATAATTTTTGGTTGGAGAAACTTCTCCTAAGCCGAGAATAAACAACAGAGAGGCAGAGAAAGACGCACAGGAAGCAGCGCAATACCCAGTGAGGGTGATGCAGGGCCATGAAGGTCTCATGCAGAGCAACGCAGTGTCTTCTGCACATAAGTCCAAAATTTCGCTGGGAGTTCAATGTTCTGAGCCGAGAGGGTTGAAGTCGAGGCTCCTGATAGTAAATCGATCCAGTAGAGGAAGTGACACAGTTCCTCAGAGGCAGTGACATAATCCCACGCAGTGATTGCATAGGGACAACACAGAGGTAGTCAGGGACTCGTTGTTTTAGTTGTCGGATCAACTGGGACTTGCAAAGTAGAGTGATGTAATCTCACTAACTTCTTCTGCCGAGTGATATTCTCTGTACTGGATAGCCAGGAAGGTATCTAGAGTTTGTATTCAGAAATAACTACTGCTTAATAATAAAAACCCTCGGAACTACTGCACCATTTTTCCCGCATTGGGTATTTACAGGGCCTTTTGTCCAAAAATTACAGTGTCATTGTGTTGTAGCTATTTCTTGTTCAGTTTCTTGTTTCGGCATATTATTTTAAATAGTGAATGTTGCAATTGTATTTACTTCGATATTTACCGTAGAACACAATAAATAACTTGTATGGTTTAACAAGTAGGAGAAGTAACATCAGTTTGTTGCAAGGGTTCCGGGTTTAGGAATTTTCATATGGTATCAGAGGTGCAACTAAAGCAAGAAGAATAGAACCGGAAGACCCGGCGCTGGAGGAAGAAGGGAATTTGAAATTCCTGCAGAGGCAGCAATTTGAACCCCCAGAGGGATTACGCAGTTCAGGCCAGGAGGGCTAGATTCTCGAGGTAAATCTCTCTCTGAGTGAGTCGACAGAGAGGTAAGATTTCTAGTTTGAGATTTGTCAGCAGCAGAGGGAGTAACGTAGCGGAAGCTTCAGCGAAGAAGGGTTTTTCTGGTGGGACGCAGTTTTCTGCAAGTAGTTGTTGGGCAAAGACATCAAAGGGAAGAGAGAGACACAGTTGAGGGAATTCTTCCTCAGAGGACTTCCAGCCAAGGAGTCTGAATTCTCTTGCTAAGCAGCAGCGGGAAGGGGCAGATCTACAACCTCCAAAAGGGAGTGCGTAGGCCAGTCCAGTGCTACACAGAGGAGAGAGGAGGCTATTCGATTTTTCGATTGGCAGAGATGGTAGCCAGTGGACTGAGAGATCAGAATAGGTTGGATGGGGCATCCAACTATGTAATCTGGAAGGCGAGGATGTCATGCCTTCTGGATGCGCATTTTCTCAAGGTCTACGTCGACAGCATGGTAGCTGAGCCCACAGATCCAAATAAGCTCAAGAAGTACAAGGGAAAAATGGCGAAGGCAAAAAGAATGATCCTCGACTGAGTGAAGGATCATATAGTCTGTCACATAGCTGGCAAAAATACTTCCAAAGAGATGTGGGATGCATTGTCGACATTGTATCAAGGATCTTCCGAGTAGCGAAAGATGTACTTGGAGGAGAAGATGAGATCTACACAGATGCAGAAGGGGGCACGCATTGATCCGTTCCTCACGAAGCTTCAGGATACCCGAGATGAATTGGCAGTGGTGGGGTTGAACCAGGTGGATATTGGTGGCCGCCTGCTAATTCCACTTGGACCCCCACCATTTTTTCTTTCAATTTTTCAGTCTCCTTAATTGTAGCACAGTTTCCTATTTTCAACAGTTTTTTGGGTCCTAGACTTTCGGAGCCATTTTGAGGCCCTAAACGATGTTTTTTGGCAATCTTGTACCAGCGATTTTTTACATAAAATCGTATTTTTTGTCGCAGTCCTCGGAGAGATCTTTCCAACAAGGTATCATGCGCATCAAGAGGAGATAATATGACCAAGTCGCGACCCCAAGAATTTGGATGTCCAACTAACCCCAATAGAGCCCATAAACTCTTGGTGTTACATCTCCTCAGGTTAGGGTTTTGGTTGTTTAGGGTTTGCTCTTATTCTTCAATAATAAAAAGGCCCTTGAGCCTCATTGTAACGGAGTTCAAAGGCATGTAGCCACCACATCTCTTCTCAGAGATAAGCTACCATCGCCCGAGCTAGTCATATTTCCATTATGTTTGTAAGCATATTTCAGAATTTGATATTAATGAAATGAAGTGTTATTTCTACTGCATCTTTGTATTTATGGTTATATTTGTAATTTGTTGTGTCCCTATTTAAGTCCGGATTAGTGGTATCCGTGCGGATCTGCTCTTTCTCTGTTTTTCTTTGCATGTCCCCAACAAGGTCGGGATATAAGGAGTTAGGGCTTGAACTGGTCAAACCTTTGCAAGACCAGCCTCGCAAATCCCAACGGCCTAACATGGTAAATGAAAAGAAAGACGAGGGGGTAGGAGATCCTATCAAAATCTTGTTCGAAGAAGACCTCGAGCGACAAAGGAACGCGATGATGAACAACTTTGCCCAGATCCTTCAGCGGCTACCCAAGGGCGACACATCTACTTCTGGAAGCGCCACACCCTTTAAGGTACAAGTTAACTTTGACATTCCCATATTTGAGGGTCACATAGATGCAGACGATGTAGATAAATGGTTAAATCTGTTAGAAGGATATCATTTCATTCATGATTTTCCAACCAGGAAAAAATCACTTTTGCACTTCTCAAAGCAACCCCCCACGTCAAGGACTAGTGGGAAACCTACTGTGAGCAAAAGGATGAAAGTACGAACTCACTGTTTTCAGCCGCACCCACTTGGAACTCGTTCCGGGATGCCATCAAGGAGCAGTACTACCCTGTCAGGAACTATGAGGATAAATACATAAAGTGGACAACGCTACGACAAGGAAGGGACCAAGATGTGCCAGAGTTTACCAATGTTTTTCATACCCTTCGCACGAAATTGGGTATCAAGGATTCTGAGAAGCAATTGGTTCTCAAGTACCGCGGTTGCCTGCACAGGTACATCCAGGACGAGATCGAATTCCTAGACATCTCCTCGCTCAGCACGGCATACCGATATGCGATCAAGATCGAGCAAAAGTTTAAACAGAAGAAGCGAGACTTTGGATCTACGAATCTGAAGCAAGGGAAAGGTGACCCCAAACCGCATAACAAAGGATAAAGCCAAGGCGAAGCGGCCCAGGACAACCCACTAAAGCCGCGAGAAAAGAACAATGTCGCAAAGCCGAAGAAGGACATGGGAAAGTGGTGTGAGTTCCATAAGAGCTCCACTCACAACACAAGTGAGTGTCGAGCCAAGCAGTCACTAGTGGCCGAGCTAAAGGCTTCAGAATCAGATGCATGTTCTGACTCTGAGTCAGAACCCGACAAGGGGAATGACAAAGGGAAACAGGTTATCGATGCGGAGCCCAACGACGTCATTGCCACCGCGAAGATCCAGAAGGAGGAACCCGAAGATCCAGAGGAGGAGGAGCGCCTCTTCCACTCCCAAATGTGGGTAAAGGATTCCCCGCTACAGTTCATTGTCGACAACAGGAGCCAAAAGAACCTCATTTAGGCAAAGGTCGTGAAGCGGGTGGGCTTACCGACCACAGCACATCCACAACCGTACACCATCGGGTGGCTTCACCAAGGACGGGATCTTCGCGTGAGCCAGCAGTGTCGCCTTCCATACAACATCAAGCCCTTCAGGGATGAGGTATTATATGACGTTGCCCCCCTCGATGTTTGTGATATATTATTAGGCCAACCATACTTATAGAAGCGACATGCTGTGTATGAGTCAAGGCCTCGTGCTGTTATTGTTACTTTGGGAAATAAGTTGTACAGGATACCCGAGGTAGCACCGCCTACTGCCATCTTTTTGGTTACTGCAAAACAATGCAGTAAGCTCATTTCCAAGACCGAGAAATTTGTTTTCCTGATGATATGCCCTCAGGGAAAGAAGAAGATGGTGGCCACGACCTCTAGACAAAGCCCCTCCGCACAACAACAACAGATGGACAAGGTCGTGGAGGAATACGAGGACATCTTCACCTCCCCGCAAGGGTGCCTCTACACTGTCAGGTCAAGCACTCCATCGATATGACCCCAGGTGCACCGCTGCTCAATGGACCAATCTATCGGCGCTTCGTTCTGGAGAACGACGAAATCAAGAGGCAGATTCAGGAGTCGCTGCAAAAAAGTCACATCCGTCCAAGTTCATCGCCCTGTGGGAGCCCGATCATGTTGGTACAGAAGAAGGATGGAACTTGGAGACTATATTGACTATCGGACGCTAAAGAAGATCACTGTCTGGAATAGGTACCCGATCCCACGAATTGATGACCTTCTGGACCAACTGAAGGGGGCAAAATATTTCAGCAAGATCGACTTGAAATCCGGATATCACCAGGTAACAATCGAACCCTCCGATGTGTGGAAGACTGCCTTCAAAGCCAAGGAGGGCCTTTTCCAATGATTGATTATGCCTTTCGAGTTGACGAATGCTCCTACAACCATCATGAGGCTGATGGATGACATCTTGCGACCATTCACCAACTCATTTGTAGTGGTATACTTGGATGACATCCTGATATTCAGCCAAAGTTAGGAAGAGCACCTCCACCACATCCGCCAGGTTCTCCAAACACTACGGCAACACAAGTTATGTGCCAATTTGGAGAAATGCACTCTTGGCATGACCCAGATTTAGTATCTGGGATACATTATTGATGAATGAGGGGTGCATGTGGATCCAACGAAGATCCAAGTCATTTGGGATTGGCCAGCTCCAACCACTCTAACAGAGCTCAGCAGCTTTCTAGGTCTTGCCAATTTCTACCGCAAGTTCGTGTTAGGATTCTCTCATATCACTTGGCCCTTAAGTCAAGTCACCAAGGGAGGAGCGAAAGCAAAATTCTTTTGGTCTAAATCTCAAAAGACGGCATTCACAGAGTTGAAACATCGCCTCTGCTCTGCACCAATGCTCACATTACCAAACTTGCAACAGCCATTTGAGATCGAAACAGAGGCCTCTGACTATGCTATTGGGGCAGTCCTTACTCAACAGGGGCATCCAATGGCATATCACAATGAGACACTTTCATACACAGTCCAAAAGTATCCCACTTACGACAAAAAGATGCATTCCATTGTGCAGGCTTGCCGACAATGGAAGCATTATATTTTGGGGAAGGAAACGGTCATCCACATAGACCACCGGCCCCCGCAGTTCATACAAACGCAAGGGAAGTTGCAAAATGACCGCCATCAAAAGTGGTCCACATACCTGCAACAATTCCATTTGAATATCAAGTATAAGAAGGGCAGCACTAATAATGTTGCAGATTGCCTCAGCTGACCACCGATCATGGCATTAAGCACCGTGCCCAACTCTTGTGAGCACGAGACTTATGATCGGCCACTTCACTACAAAAGCAACCCAAAATTCGGCCACACATACCAGACGCTCTTGGAGGGTTAGCAAGTTCCAGATTTTCACATCCAGAATGCCCTATTATGCCACCTGAGACACCTTTGTGTTCCTTCAAACGAGCGTGCCAAGATGATTTGGGAAGCACACTACAGTCAAGCTGTTGGGCATTTCGGGGTTGAGAAAATGGTGGCAGTACTGCAGAAGTATTTCTATTGGCCGAATCTTTGACAAGATGTCAGGAAGTACATCAGATCCTGCACTGCCTGCGCCATTGCCAAACTGACCATCAAGAAGCAAGGCCTCTATACTCCACTACTACCCCTAGTCGACCTTGGGAATCCATCTCCATGGATTACATGTCGGGCCTTCCTTCTACTAAGCATGGCAACGGCTATGTTTTTGTGGTCGTCGACAAATTCTCGAAGATGGCCATTATGGCTACCTGCAAAAAGAATATCACAGCGGAAGCGACTGCTAAACTCTTCTTTGAACGAGTGTGGGTATACTTTGGGATACCACAGTCTATCATCTCAGACCGGGACATCAAGGTCCTCAGTACATTTTGGTCCAGTCTCTGGTCGATGATGGACACCAAGCTCACTAAATCCACAGCTTTCCATCCCCAAACTAATGGCCAGATGGAGGTCGTCAACAGGATGATCGTACACATTTTGCGCATTTACAACTCAAAGCATCCACGCACATGGGATGAGAGCCTCCCCTATGTCCAACACAGTTATAACCGGGCTCTCCACAGCTCGACTCACCACAGCCCTTTTCAGATGGACGTGGGATTCCAACCACAATGTCCCATTGATGTGGCCATGCCATTTGCAGCTACTCAAGCAAATTCGCCTTATGTCCAGTCCGAAACCAATAAGGCAAATAGCTTCATTGAGCACATCCAACATATTCGCCAGCAAGTCCACGACATTCTGGAGAAATCAAATGCCAAGTACAAGCAGAGACATGATCAACATCGGGTGCCGCACAAGTTTCAGGTGGGCGACAAAGTCTGGTTACATTTGCAAAAGGAACACCTTACCGGAGCCTATCGAAAACTCAAACCACTCCGATATGGTCCTTACACCATTACCGAGGCTGTGGGAGACAATGCATTTGAGATCAACATTCCCCCATTCCATGGCCTGCACCTAGTGTTCAATCTGGACCACCTTCGACCATACTTCCCATCAGACATTGCAGAACAACTCACACCTACAGAGTTAAATCCAGATTGCATGGAACAAGCCACAACTGATCGGATCATGGACACACAGATCAAGCACACTTGCAAGCATAATATCCAACTGTATCAAGTTGTCAAAGCAGGCCAACTCCTTCACCAGGGCAAGTGGCTCACCAGGGACTAAGTTCAGCAGAAGTTTCCTCATCTCATGGAGGAACTCAACGCAATGGGGACCATTGCTTCCTAATGGGGGAGGAATGATCCAGGTGTATATTGGTGGCCACCCATCAATTCCACTTGGACCCCCACCATTGCTTCTTTCAGTTTTTCAGTTTCCTTAATTGTAGCACAATTTACTATTTTTAGCAATTTTTCGGGTCCTAAACTTTCGCAGCTGTTTTGAAGCCCTAAACGACGTTTTTTTGGAAATCTATTGCCAGCAAATTGCTCTTGAAAATCGTCTTTCTGTTGTAGTCCTTGGAGAGATCTTTCCAACGAGTTATCATATGTGTCAAACGAAGATAATATGACCAAGTTGCGACCCCGGGAAGTTGGTTGTCCAACTCACCCCAACGGGGCCCATAAACTCTTACTGTTACATCTCCCCGGGTTAGGGTTTTGGTTGTTTAGGGTTTGCTCTTATTTTTCAATAATAAAAAAGCCCTTGAGCCTCATTGTAAGGCAGTTCAAAGGCATGTAGCCGCCACATCTCTTCTCAAAGACAAGCTACCATCGCCCTAGTTGGTTTATTTCCAGTTTTGTTTGTAAACATATTTTAGTATTTTACATTAATGAAATGAAGTATTATTTCCACTGCATCTCTGTGTTTATGGTTATATTTGTAATTTTTTGTGTTCCTATTTAAATCCGGATAAGTGGTATCAGAGCAGTCTGCTTTTCTTCTTTGTTTTTCTTTGCATGTCCCCAATGAGGTCGAGATATAAGGAGTTAGGGCTTGAACTGGTCGAACCTTTGCAAGACCAGCCTTGCAAATCTTGACGGCCTCCCATGGTTGATGAAAAGAAAGACGAGGGGGCACGAGATCCTATCAAAATCTTGCTCGAAGAAGCTCTCGAGCAACAAAGGAACGCAATGGTGGACAACTTTGCCCAGATCCTTCATTGGCTACCTAGGGGCGACGCATCAGCTTCCAACATCTACTCTGGAAACGCCACACCATTTAAGGTAAAAGTTAATTTTGAAATCCCCATATTCGAGGGTCTAATAGATGCAGATGCCGTCGATAAATGGTTAAATCTGCTAGTGGGTTATTTTCCTGTTCATGATTTTTCCAGTCGGGAAAAGATTATTTTCACTCTTATCAAAGAAGCCCCCCACATCAAGGACTGGTGGGAAACCTACTGCGAGCAGAAGGATGAAAGTACAGGCTCACTATTTTCAGCTGCACCCACTTGGAATGCCATCAAGGAGCAGTACTACACTGTCGGAAGCTATGAGGATCAATACATAAAGTGGACCACGCTACATCTGGGAAGGGACCAAGACGTGCCAGAGTTTACCAATATTTTCCATACCCTTCACACAAAGTTGGGTATCAAGGATTCAGAGCATCATTTGGTACTCAAATATTGCGGTTGCCTGCACAAGTACATCCAGGAAGAAATAGAATTCCTGAACATCTCCTCACTCGGCACGACATACCGATATGTTGTCAAGGTCGAGCAAAAGTTTAAACAGAAGAAGTGAGACTTATGATCTGTGAATCTGAAGCAAGGGAAGGTGCCCCCAAATCACAGAACAAAGGACAAATCAAAGGCGGGGTGGCCCAAGAAAACCCGCCAAAGCTACAAGCAAAGAATAGTGCCACAAAGCCAAAAAAGGACACGGGAAAGTGGTGTGAGTTCCATAAGAGCTCCACTCACAACACAAGTGAGTGTTGGGCCAAGTAGTCACTGGTGGCCAAGCTAAAGGGTTCAGAATTAGAAGCATGCTCCAACTCTGAGTCAGAACCCGACAAGGGGAATGACAAAGGGAAGTAGATTATCGATGCAGAGCCCAACGCCACTATTTCCACGACGAAGATCCAGAAGGAGGAACCCAAAGATACAGAGGAGGAGGAGCATCTCTTCCACTCCTAGATTTCGGTAAAGGCCTCCCCACTACAGTTCATTGTCGACAGCGGGAGTCAAAAGAACCTCATTTCAGGAGAGGTCATGAAGCGGCTGGGCTTATCGACCACAACACATCCACAACTATACGCCATTGGGTGGCTTCACCAAGGGCGGGATCTCCACGTGAGCCAGCAGTGTCGCCTTCTATACAACATCAAGCCCTTCATGGATGAGGTATTGTGTGACATTTCTCCCCTTGAAGTTTGTGATGTATTATTAGGACAACCATACTTGGGGAAGCGACATGCTGTGTATGAATCAAGGCCCCATGTTGTTATTGTTACTTTGGGA
This sequence comes from Pinus taeda, assembly GCA_000404065.3. Taxonomy (NCBI): domain Eukaryota; kingdom Viridiplantae; phylum Streptophyta; class Pinopsida; order Pinales; family Pinaceae; genus Pinus; species Pinus taeda. The sequence goes on from APFE031539731.1 coordinate 31,207, forward strand.
AATAAGTTGTACAAGATACCGGAGGTAGCACTGCCTACCGCCATCTCTTTGGTTACTGCAAAACAATGCAGTAAGCTCATTTCCAAAACCGGGAAATTTGTTTTCCTGATGATACGCCCTCAAGGAAAGAAGAAGACGGTGGCCAAGACATCCAGACAAGCCCCATCTGCACGACAACTACAGATGGACAAGGTCATGGAGGATTATGAGGACATCTTCACCTCCCCCACAGGGGTTCCCTTTCACTGTCAAGTCAAGCACTCCATCGATCCGACCCAAGGTGCACCGCTGCGCAATGGACCAATCTATCAGCGCTTCGTTCTGGAGAATAATGAAATCAAGAGGTAGATTTAGGAGTTGCTGCAGAAAGGTCACATCCGTCCAAATTCATCACCCTGTGGGAGCTCGACCGTGTTGGTACAGAAGAAGGATGGGACTTGGAGACTCTATATTGACTATCGGGCGCTGAACAAGATCATTGTTTGTAATAGGTACCCAATCCCACAGATTAATGACCTCCTGGACCAACTGAAGGGGGAAAAATATTTCAGCAAGATCGATTTGAAGTCAGAATATCACCAGGTACCAATCGAACCCTCCGATGTGTGGAAGACTGCCTTCAAAGCCAAGGAATGACTCTTCGAATGGTTGGTTATGCCTTTCGGATTGACAAATGCTCGTGCAACCTTCATGAGGCTAATGGATGACATCTTGCAGCCATCCACCAACTCATTTGTAGTGGTATACTTGGATGACATCCTGATCTTTAGCCAGAGTTGGGAAGAGCATCTTCACCACATTCGATAAGTTCTCCAAAGCGCTGCGGCAAAACAAGTTATGTGCCAATTTGGAGAAATGCACTTTTGGCATGACCTAGGTTCAGTATCTGGGATACATTATTAATGAACATGGGGTGCATGTGGATCCAGCCAAGATCCAAGTCATTTGGGATTGGCCATCTCCAACAACTCTGACAGAGCTTCACAACTTTCTGGGTCTTGCCAACTTCTACCGTGGTTCGTGTTGGGATTCTCTCATATCACTCAGCCCTTGAGTCAAGTCACCAAGGGAGGAGCGGAAGCAAAATTCTTTTGGTCTGAATCTCAACATAAGGCATTCAAAGAGTTGAAAGATAGACTATGCTATTGGGGCAGTCCTTACTCAACACGGGCATCCAGTGGCATATCAGAGTGAGACACTTTTAGAAACAGACCAGAAGTATCCCACTTATGACAAAGAGATGTATTCCATTGTGTAGGCCTGCCGACAATGGAAGCATTACATTTTGGGAAAGGAAACGGTCATCCACACAGACCACCGACCCCT
>APFE031539737.1:0-12435 GCA_000404065.3 Pinus taeda
AGTGCATATATTATGGATGTGTTGTGTTTTAATTCTGAATTTCCTGTGCTGGGATGGAGGTGGACGTCGCAAGACCCCACACACATTCACACATATCATTGAAAACTTTGGAAGACTAGTTATAAGCACCACCTGTACCAAATCTGCAACAGTTTTATGTTACAAATTCATTATTCAATTTTTAATAACCCTGCCCCTAAAATATCCGAGCAAGCAGTGGTAGATTTGAATGTAGTAGCGAGTTGGTTTGGGGAGGAGAAATTCACCTATATCAGAGTTTTTGGCAGTTAGGCTAAGCCACATGTGCTACCACTTTACATCCCCGATAAGCTACTTTCCAGGGAGGTAGCTTATCAAATCAGCGCTGAAGGGGTTACCCAAACCCTAAAAATAGCTAAAAAACATGTTTGGCCTTCTTTTCCATTGTGAATTGGAGTTTATACCCTGCATGGCATCAAGCATGCAGAGAAGGAAGCCGGGAAAATGAATTTTCTCACCCTAGCTACTCTCCTAAGGAGGCAGTATGATCGAAGAAAGATCGCTTACAATGCGCTCGACCAGGCCAAATTGGCCAAGGTCGAGCACAAAGAAGACAAATTCAAAGATTTTTTCACATCAGCCGAATCACTGTATGAAGTCAAGTTGCTTGCTCGAAATGTTTATAATGATGAAGGGCTAGTTGAGTTTAACAGAATCAGAGAACAGAGGTTGCCAACTCTTCCTCTAGACTTGTTAGCAACTGTACCAACAGCAACCAGGTCAAGCGAGTCTGAACAACGACATAATACACCACCTCCTACTACATCAAAACAGCAGGAAGAAATTCATAGCCAAAGGCAAGAGGTAACTCAGGAAAATGCACAGCGACAAGAAGAAACCCAAGCAAAAACCCAAGAGGAGGGCAACTCTAAAGATAACCATAATCCATTAGTTGATCTGAATTTTCTCCAGCAATGGAATCAATTCAATACAATCATCAATAACTTAGAGTGCTCAAAAGATGATGAGGTTTCAAAGGAAGGTGATACACAGGAACCGACATCAAAACCAGTTTTAGGTGAAACCAGCGGCCTACCCAAAACAAAAGAACTAGAGATAATTCCTAAATATCCAACGGGAGAGATCGTGTTGCAAATTGAAGAGATCCCCCCTTTAGATATATTTTACAGCCCCAAGCATAAAGTCGTCATTAAGCGACAGAGGAAAAGGAGAAGAACTGATCAACCTTCCCCATTCCCTGAATTAACAGTAACGGGAAATGTTGTATGGAAAGAGGAATTCAACCCCTCCGATGACTTAACCAAGCTATCACAGTTCGCTGGAGCATATTTGGTGGTGACTATTGATAAAGCAATGGAGGTGAGCAATTTTTTAAAAGCCAAGGATCAGGATATCTCTTCACTACAGGCGAGACTATCAGAAGTTCAGCAGAGGGCAGAGCAAGCGGAGAAAGAATTGCTAGTACAACAATAGAACAATAACCAGCTAATCAAGCAATTACAAGAGCAAAAACAGAGGATAGATGAAGGTGCCATACAAAGGCAAAAGGAGCTATCAGCAGCACTGGAGTAGTTAAGAATATCGACTAAGGGAACAATGAAAGTAAAAGATGAACAAATCGCTCAATTGACCACTCAAATTGAGCAAACGAAAAATCTCCCTAAGATAGATGAATTTAAAGCAGAAGCGCTCCAGCTAAATAAGGGATTGATTAATCAGGTTAAGCTATTATGTCAACATCTTATACGAGTAGAACCATTGTACGAATTGTCAGCGTCTATAAGCGAAAAGGTAGACAAAGCAAGGGATGACTTGGATCAAGTAGAAGAAACACTGAAAAACTTTATAGAATGGCAGGATTTAGATGTAGGTCGGGCAGCTAATCTACCAAGAATTCTAGAATCGCACAAAGAGATATTATTCACAGAATGGCAATCACAACTAATGAAAGAAGAAAGAGCGATTTCCAGATGCAGGACAGTCAGTGGAAATTTGGTTGAATTAGTGAATAATACATTGTATTTATCTAACATAATTTCCCAATGCACTCCAGGTCAATTAACAACAACAAATATATTGGAGCACTCATGCTATCCGGACCTGGAGAAAAGTGCAAGATTGATCGTTGGAGTCAACGGTCTGACATGTGATGCATATTGGTTCTTCTCAAGCAAACCATACAGCCAAAGAGTTGTCTTGAAGTGCCTAACTGATGTTGTCGATTATATTATACCTGACATCCAGGATGCTACCTTCGCCGCCCAATTCAGTTTACGCCTCAACAAACCACCAGAAGTAGAACCAATGCTCGCGATAAGCCAGCTAAGGTTTAAGGACAAACAACCTGAGGCATGACTCATTTCACCAACTGTCAGATCGCCCCTGAGAAGTAGACCACATTTACTGATACCAATTTAGTAGGATTTTGTTTCATAGATCTTTTTAGTTTAGTAGTATTTAAAGACCCTTTCATGCATTTAGAAAGGGTCGTAAAAGTTTTGTATATGACTTAAACCCTGAAGCTGCACTATTGTACTTCAGGGATATCCTTTTATGAAACTTGACCAATTATTCCAAATTTGATGAGGAAGGCTTTTATGCAAATGTGCACTATTGTCATTGTTTGAAAGCATTTCTGTGTTGAATAAGGAATTTTGAATAGCGATTGATATTTCGGATCGATCTATAGCTCACATGGTACTATTATCTGCGTCTGTATTCTTTTTCGTTATATGAATTGTTATTGAAATCGCTATTGCTATTATCGCTTATATATATATGTGTTTTTCACAGCATTCCTTATGCATTCCACTATTGGTTGTTTATCGCATGCCCTCCTCTCAGACGTATACATGTATCGATGATATGAACAGTGAATGTAGTAATTTGTATTTATCGCTTCATTGTGACTATTCATGTCAAGAAATCTTTGAATGATTGAACATATTTTATTTATTTTACAGATTCATCTATATGCCTAATAAATAGATAAAGATTATTTAACGCTACATTCTGAATGAATAAGCTGTTCCCGGGATTAGTATTAGTTTCCCTATTTTTTTCAATAGAATAAGTTATTCGCCTATCATTTAAGCAATTTATTCATCACCCATCCATCCCTTTTATTTCATTATCGGGAAACTGGTCCCGTTATCTCCAGTCGGAGCCACCATTCCAAACGGAAAAGGAGCTGTACCAAGGTTCGGACCGGGTGGTTATCCCCGATGTTGTGGCAACGATTTCCGAGGCCTCAACACTACAACACCTATTTCTAGAGTATCGGTAGCTCTAGTTTCTACTGTTCCTGCATCAGTGCAAACTCCTCAAGCCTCTTTACCACAGTTAGGACCTACAGTTCAGCCTTCAGTCCAGGTGCCTGCAAGACAAGCTGGTCCAAGTACAGTTGTCACAAGTCAATCGTAATTCACTTATCAACCATACCAGGGTCAGTAACAATTCGGTCCTACTGTATAAAACCTAGTTTATCAGTATCAATCGTACCCTAGCTATACTTATCAATAGCCTCAACAATGCCAGTTTAATCTGGTTAATCCTGGTTTCCCAGGAGGTTATAATATTCCTAATGCAAATCCAATTCTGGGTTATCTTGGATATCCTCCTCCTGGGGCTGGTCTTGCTACCCAAGGTTTTCGCGACCCTAACCATCAGTTACCATTTATTGCAACTTTGGACTTACCTTATTTGTTGTGCCTTACAAATGATTTGATCTATTATCTTCTGTATTGGTTGCCAATGCCTAATAAGTTGCCTAGTGATATCCTGAAGTTTGAGGGTAAGTCAAGAGAGGATCCGTCAAATCATGTGATGACTTATCACCTCTGGTGTGCATCTAATTCCATCATTGATGATTCAATTCACTTACGTCTTTTTCAACGAACTCTTATTGGTCTTGGTGCTAAATGGTACATTGAGTTACCACGAGGCTCGTTTTATAATTTTAGTTAGTTAGCCACTTCTTTCTTAGCTCATTTTTAGTTGCCTATTAGATACGACAATGGCACGGAATCGCTAGCTTCACTAAAACAATCCATGTCCACATATATTTCTAATCATATTCATGAATGGTGATGCAGAAGGCGTTTAGTGAAATTTTTTATTCTAGATCAAATTTTAGCAGAATGGTTCTTTAAATCATTGTTACCTAAAATCCCTGAAGATGTAGCTAAGGCAAGAGTTATTACTGAAGATCAAGTTATTGCTCAGGATCAATACCTTGATCTTGTCGATACGCAGTCAGGTACTTTACATGAAAAAATCCCCGATCTACTGAAGCATGGTCAAATAACTGCAGCTCCTTTAGGGTCTCATGCCACTGATGGTATCATTGGTTCAGTTAGTAATGAAAGAAAGAATAAATCTTAAAATAATTCTTCTCTTATTATAACTTTACTAGATTCCCTGATAGGAGACTCTTCTGCTGAAATTCTTGCCGATATCCATGTCGTAGAATCATCTACGACTAAATCAAAATCCGGTAGTAAAAATAAGGGAAAGAAGAAAAAAAAACAAAACTCAAAAGAGAAATAGATAAAAGTGAACCTACTGATGAGAAACGTAAACCTCGCTATCCTTGTCTCATTTGCAATGAGGATTATTTTACCAAATACTGCCCACATCGAGCAGAGGTTTCAAAACTTGTCAAAGGTTCTCAAACGCCTGTTGTCTTGAAGGATCCTTTTCCTAATCAAGATAGTAAAATGATCAGTTATTCCTCAAATGCCTCAGAAGAACCCATTATGATGATTTCTCATGTTAGGATTGCGACGCGGTTGCAAGATTATGGTAGTAAAAACCTACTGGTGGTAAAGAAGCGGAATCTTCTAATTCAAACCTATCAACTACAACTCCTCCTTGTTCTGATCCGCTATAGATCAAGAAACCTAACACTGACTTAGTAATCAAACTACCTGCTAAAGGTATACTTTGGAAATCAGCTTTCAATCCACATGCGAGAGCTACTCAGAATTATAACATTGTTGAAGACATAGCTATTTCCCCTTCAACAATGTTGACTTTGGAGGTGCTGCAATCATGCCCAGCACAATGTAAATTACTATTGTCTGCTATAGGAGATGTTGATATTCAGGATTCAAAACTAATAATCTTCGATTTAGAGAATAGTACACCCTTCCTACCTCATCAAATGGCTTTCTAGATTCCAATGTTAGTCAAAAATAGACCTTGCTTTCAGATTGTGATTGATGAGGGGGCTTCTACATGTATTATGTCGATTCAGTGTTGGAGATCGCTTGGTTCTCCCACACTCAATCAGTCTCCAACAATTCTCAAGGCTTTTGATGTTCGAGGGTTCCATCCTTTTGGTATTTTGTAGGATTTACCTATAGGGGTCGAAGGAAAAACTGTAAATCTAGATGTGGAAGTTATTGATGTCCCTCTAGATTACAATCTTCTTCTGGGTCACAGTTGGTCTTATGCTATGACTGTTATTGTTTCATCGGTCTTTCGGCTTATCAAGTTTGCTCATAATAGGAAGATCGTTACAATAGACTAGCTGACTTATTATTCATCCGACCTAGCCTGTTCAGTTAGTAATCAGCATGTTGGTAAAACAACTATCCCTTACAAGGATGTTGGGGTAGGTTTGATTAAATATTCTGGTTTACTAGGAACCTTTTCCTTCCCTCCTTCTAACGTATCACCTTCTATTGCAACTATTCATATGAGTTCATAAAACATTATTTCTTTTGATGATCCTTGGATTGCACCTTCCGATTTTGAGGTGGATTCATTTAATGGCACGATGCATTTGAGTCCCTTTGAAATTTCATATCAGGTTGTACAGTAATTTTCTAACTATTTTTCAACCGAAACTGATCCAATGAATGTGGTCCATGGGGAATTACTTTCAATATCAACCTTAGCTTCAACAACATTTTCTGATCCTGTTCATACTGATGATTTACCATGGGAAGATCTTCATCATCGATCTTTGTTTTTACCTGAGCTTGATCATTTTGAAAATTATTTTTCATCTATATTTACTAATGACTATGTCAAAGAACTACAAAATCCATTGCAACATCCCGATTCTGAGTTAAATTGGGAAATATCTCTCGAATGGTTCCAATTGACATTTAAGTTAATCCAGAATTATTGAAAACATTCATATAGGTGCTTCCTATACACATGATGAAATCCAAACTTATAAAGCCCTATTTCAAGAATTCTACAACGTGTTTTCCTAGTCATATGAAGAAATGCCAGGAATCGATCTATCAATTTTTGTCCATCAAATTAAAACTTACCCAGATGCTAAACCTATCCGATAATGTTTGCGTCAGATACATCCGAGAAAATTCACTACTATTAAAGCTGAAGTTGAGAAATTACTTCATGCAGGTTTCATTTATTCAATTCGTTTAATAGGTTGGGTATCGAATATTTTTTCAGTTAAAAAAAAAGAAAGGAACGATAAGAATATGTATCTTATAGGGATATTAATTGAGCTTGTCCTGAAGACAATTATCTAACCCCCTATATCAATCAAATTATTAATGATTGTGCAGACAGTGAAATGTTCTCCTTTATGGATGGTTTTTCTGGTTACAATCAAATTAACATACTGCTAACTGATCAACCTAAAATGGCTTTCATTTGTCCATGGGGAACATTTGCTTATTGCAAATTACCCTTTGGATTGAAGAACACTGGAGCAACTTTTCAAGGAGCTATGTCTTACGCATTTCATGACCTCAAACACATTGTGCAGCCTTATCTCGATGATTTACCTACCCATTCATTACATAGAGCTGACCATCTTACTCATTTACGAGCTATCTTTATGAGATAGAGGCATTATTGAATTAGGCTGAATCCACATAAATGTGTATTCTGTATAGAAACGGGTTGTTTACTGGGATTTGTCATTTCAAAAGCTAGCATTCGTGTCAATCCATCAAAGGTTGAAGCTATCGTCAAATTACCTCCTCCTTCGACTATTCGCCAACTCCAAATTTTGCAAGGGAAAGCAAACTTTTTACACCATTTCATTCCTAACTACACTGATATAATGAAAGGTTTTATGAGGTTGTTGAAACAGAATACTCAATTCTTTTGGTATGAGATAGCTGCCAAATATTTTTATGCACTTAAACACACGTTGACCCATGCACCATTACTGCATCCTCCCAATTACAACCAGGATTAATTTTTGTACCTCGCTGCTTCTCATTCCACCACTGGGATGGTTTTAGTTTAGGAAGATGAATTCAACAATGAACATGTGATTTACTATCTTAGTCGAACTTGATTTACTATCTTAGTCGAACTCTAAATCCAACTGAGCTTGAATATTCGCATGTGGAGAAATTGGCCTTGGCAGTTGTTCAAGTTGTACAAAGATTTCGTCACTACATCTTATTACGCAAAACCACGGTAATTTCTTACTGTAACCATATAATGTATATCTTGACCAAAAAATTACTAGGGCACAAGTATTCCAAGTGGATAGTTATAGGAATTTGACTTGGAATTTGAAAAATCCAAGGCAAAGAAATCTTTGGTTTTTACAGAACTGATGTGTGATTCCCCGCGTACTGATACTGAAACTGTGGCAGAAGAGCCCATTGTGGATGAATTCTTATTTCTTATCAATACTCTTGATTTGTGGCATGGAGATATTATTTTTTATCTCCAAACCCAATCTTTTCGGCCTGAAATCTCACGATCTCAGTGATCTATTTTTCAACGTTGTCTAACTCATAAAGAAGATGAAAAGGTTCTGAATGAATGTCACTTTGGAGCATGTGGCAGTCATATGTTTGGGTATGCCACAGCCCAAAAGATATTGCGCGCTGGTTATTTCTGGCCATCCTTATTCAAATATTGTATCTATGTAGTCTGGAAATGCTATAATTGTCAAAATTTTGATCATAAGATGTGTGCTTCACCCGCTCCTCTCCACCCTATAATTGTCGTCGATCCTTTTGCAAAGAGGGTTATCAACTTTATTACATGTAACCCTCACTTGGCTGGGGGGCATGCATATATCATCCTAGCGGTAGATTATTTTACTAAGTGGGCTGAGGCGATGCCTACATTTTTTAGCAGATGACAAAACTACTGTAACTTTCGTATTCAATCATATAATTTCTAGATTTGATGTTCCTCAAGCTATTATCACTGATCATGGAAGTCATTTTCAAAACATCACGATGACTGAACTGACAGATCAAGTTGGCCTGTGTCATGGTAGTTCTACTCCATATTACCCATAGGATAATGGTCTGGTTGAAGCTATCAATAAAGTTTTAGTCACTAGGTCGAAATTGACAGAACATGTTATTTTCAACACTTTGGGCATATCGAACCTCAGTGAAAACATCAACTTGTTTCACTCCTTTTCAACTGGTATACTGTTTGGAAGCAGTGTTACCCATTGAATCTGAAATCTTTTCATTGCAATTAGAAATAGAATTACTCCCAACCACATCTGAAGAGGAGAAATGTTTTTTGTACTTAGATCAACTAGATGAGAATCAATGCACTGCTGCATTAGGAATCGAAACTCATGTGAAATGGATAAAAGCTCTACGATCGAAATGTTACACTTCGTAATTTTTCCGAAGGAGACCTAGTTTTATTATATGATCAAGCAAACGATAAGCTAGGGGCTGGAAAATTTGTACCTATGTGGCATGGTCCTTATATTGCTAAGCAAATGATGGAAAAAGGGGCCTATGAATTGGTAGATTTTGATGGTGTCTCTTTGGGTAAACCCAGAAATGGGCCTTACCTTAAGAGATATTATACTTAAATTTCGGTGTGGATATTTTTGTTAGATTAGTTTCTTTATAGATGGTGTGTTTTAGATTAGAAAAGTGTGCCTAGTTTAGAGAGTGCTTTTATCATTCTTCCTACTTATCTTAATTTTACTCTTGATATTGCAAATGTCGACGTCTCTTCAAACATACATTGGTTTTGCTGATGGTGCTTGTCATAGTACACGGAACATTTCTTCCACAGCTTGGGTTATCTATTCATCCTATGATGAGTTAGTATCTATGCATGGGGTAAGCCTCAGTCAAACAACGAATAACATTCCAGAGTATAGTGCAGTGACTGAGTTATTATCTAAATCCATCTCATTTAGGGTTCGGAGTTTGATTGTTAGGTTAGATTCCGAACTCATCCTATTACAACTTAACAGGGTTTATGCCATTAGAAATCTAGTGTTATTAAGATTATTTTTTAGAGTTGGTCTCTTGGAACGTGAATTTGATTACATTGAATATCAACATATTCCAACAAATTTAAATACATTAGCAGATGCAGTTGCTTCTCATATGATAAATAGACATTTGCAATAATCAAAACAGTAAATTTAAAAACATTCAATAACATGTTACACAAGATAGCCGGTAATAATGATATATCATAGCATAGAAGAAGTGTGTCAAAATATACATCGTCTTCTATAATAGGTTGAAAAACAACTTATGATTGGCAAAATGATAATAAAGAGGACAAAAATGTTGTATGAGTCTATAAAAGTGATCACCCTATCCCTAGTGATGATCACAATAAGAAACCACTACTCGGGCCACTACAAAGCAACCTCCTAAAAGGTCCTGGGACCCTGATCACATATTGCTATAACCTAAGTGGAATATCATCTATGCCAGTCTCTGGAATATTTGTTGTCAAACGTTCTAGATGATTCTCCAAATCGATCAAGATCTCTGTAGATTGGTCCTGTGGGGCTAGTACTGCTGCAGCTGGGTGTCTCCTCTCATAAGGCTAGGGAGCAGATGGTCGTCATGGACCCACATCTGCATTTAAAACATTTTATTGTCATTTGGACAATTTAAAAAAAAAAAAAAAAAATAGTTAAAACTTAGAAAGTGTTGAAAACGATTTTACCCAAATCATCCCACTACTCTCTTGGTGGAAGAATCATGTCTGGGTCACTGCGATAATCCATCCTAGCATATTGAAAATCCTGAATCGCAAAAAGTTGGTTCCTCAACCAACGAAGATACTCAAGCGGAAATTGAACAACCTTTGAACCCTCCTCAAGGTGATGGGCCATCAAAGTAAACCAACGCATTATCCTAGGCTCTCAAGGAAGACCAGCCTCAATAGAAAGTTGTTGTGGGACCAGCATAGGGACCCTCTCTAAACCAAAGCTCACAACGAGGAAACTGTATCCAAAGTTTTTCAGTTGTCCATTCTTTTCTCTAGTTAGTTGGCCTTTCGCATTTACCAACACAGCCACGCACTAGTTGAATATGGTACCTCGATAACAGTCCAGAGCCATTTACATCTACAATCCAGTAGCTACATGTAATGCTACACTCCTGCATAGTCTGGTGACAGTGAATGCAATAATATTATGTTCAGGATAGTCGATAGTTTTAATATCGATTCATTTGTCCTTTTTTTTTATCATTGCAGAACTCCAATCAGAGATTAGCGACAAACTGGCCACGTAGCCTAGTCTCGAAAAGAAATAATCATTCATGTCTCTTGGGCAAACCAGTTAACAAATATATGTCCTCTAGCTCAATTTCAAGCCAGTGGCCACCAATCATGAGACACTGGTCCTGTATATTCCACCTATCTACCAGCCATTGCAAAAAGTCTACTTCGGCCCTCATGCCTGGTATGGCCCAAAACATAAATAGTTCGCATGCTATCAATGCAACCAATGTGGGTAGATGATTTATTTCAGCAAGGTCTACATCCTCATGCTTGTGTTCCCGCCAAATAAGCATGTTGTATGTCCTACAATGCAAAAAGGACATATTAGAACAATTTAGTTTGAAAATTTTTGGGCGGAAATGGAGAAATTTGAATTTTTAAAATCCATTTCACGGGGTTTGCACCCACTGGTTATAGACAGTGTGTAGGACCACACGTGTTGTAAGCAATAGGTGCAGAACCATGAATTTTTTCTTTGTAGAAAAAAGTCGAAGTCTGCAGGGGCCATGTGTTGCACTTGTGGACCCCCGTGAGCGATTTCCTAAACCATTTTCTCCTCCAAAAATCAAAATTGAAGCTTAAAAATGAAATGTAACTGGTTGAAATGCAAGATAAGGATGATTTGGATTACCTAGAGCTGACGGTTTTCAATTCCAATGGACGAGTTTTCCACAATCTTCATAGGAATTTTCTTACCCAAAAGTTGTCACTTCTCACTCTGAAATCAAAATGGTAAAAATGAATTTACAAAAGCACTTTTTATAAGATTTTTTGAATAAATGATTTTTTAAATAATTTATTTTTCACTTTAAAAAGGTAACTTTTTGATACATTTTTATTTATCTTAAACAGGTATGAGTAATGTTTTGTGTTTTTTGTGTAGAATGTTGGATTTTTGAGGGAAAATTGATCATTTCTCAGCAAAGATTACTTTTCTCACTTTCTCAGACTCTTCCAAAAATTTACAAAAAAGAGAAACATTGGAGTCCTCTTTAAGCTCTTTTTTGACTAGTAAAATATGAAAAGATTGCCGAGTTTTTTCCTTTTAAAACTCATTAAACGGAATTAAAAAGGCAATCCACTTATAGCTCTCTTCTGACCGTATAAATATGAAAAGATCACATGATTTTTGTCATTTCAAGTTCGATATTGGTTGTAAAATGACGTATCTTTGATAGCTTTTTTACTTTATTGGATTGGAGCCACTAATTATGAAAAGTACCCCTTGATCGTAATGGTCAAGTGGTTCTCTCAAGTATTATTTTATAATTTTTCGGGATTGAGGGACACAAATTTATGAAAATGGACACCCATGGAGTTTTCTTAAGTTTTTCTTTTGACTCCCTAAAATTGAAAAACACTGAGTTTTTCCTATACTGGACTCGTTAAAATTTAACAGTAAAGGACTTGTTCAATTTTAAACAGGAAAGAACCACTCCTTCTTAGGGTTTGAATTTTAAACTAAGTTGGACTCATCCAAAGGATGAACTTATAAACACGCAAATGTTATCCTCCTCAATCTTTCCAAAAATAAAGAGGTACTTGCTAGAAATGGTGGGGGAAAAGAGAGAAAAATGGACTTGTTTGTTACACTTTGTGTTTTAGGAAAGCAGTTAAAAACTCTTCAACACGACACTTTTTGTTCACCTAGGTTGGGAAATCCTTTTCCTAACAGTTAATCAAACCATATTGAAAGTCTTTAGCCAGTTTCTAGGTATTCTCTTTGGGTCAATTATCACCAAGCCATCTACAGTGTTATTATGTGCTCAAGAGGTCAGTTCAAATAAACCATTCATCTGCAGAATATCCGTCATCCGTTTTGATCATCCTTGAGTCAGTCCTTGCCAATATATTTCTTCAAGACTTGATCTATGATTTCGTGTTGTGGGCTTGTCTAGGATAGATTGCTTTCTATCGACTTCAGCTCATTATCTAAAAAGATGATCTAGAAATTGTCAGTACCTTGGAATC
>APFE031539743.1:8463-19265 GCA_000404065.3 Pinus taeda
TCATGTCTGCATATGATGCACATGAGGGAAAAATGATAATGAGCCATTTCACACCAGCAGTGCAGCAACCACAATCAGTTGCCGATTATATCAGGACCAACCTTGAGGTCCTGTCCAAAGACATCCACCCAATGGATCAAATTGAATTGCATAAACAAACGGGTGATATGGTGTATGCCACCTTGGCAGATAAAACCTTGGTGAACTATAGGCTGCAAAATAGCCTAAATAACACCACTGCGCAACTTGAGCTGGAAAGGGCTTCCTCTCAAGCTAAAGACAACATGATCAAAGCTCTAGAGGAAATGATAATAGAGCTTGGACATGATCCTAAGGATGTCAAGGCAGTGCAAGAGATTCTGAAGCTAAGGGATGCTGATATGGCAGCACTGAGAAAAATGATAAAGATCCCGACAACTCTTCATCCTCAAACAGAAGAGATTGCCCAGCTCAGACAAGACAAGGATGCAGCTGCTATGCTGGTTACATTATATAAAGAGCTCATCCACACTCAAGAGAGGCTGCAGGAAACAGAGGCCACCCTTCAGACAACATTGCAGCAAAAGGAGGCAGGGCAAACTTCACAAGCTCCTCCAGAAACAATTAATCTGGAGGAAGCTCCTCAAACCACTGCTCGTCCCAGTCAGCAGACACAACAAGCAGCACCGTCCACCTCAGCACCAACAACAGAGCAAGCTGAAAGCCTTGACATGCAGAAGCTAAGAACTGAGATTCAAGCCTTGGAGGCTCAAATGTCAGAGTTAAATCAGGCCAAAGACACTCTGGCTAAAATCAATGAGAAATATGACAAGTCCAAGCAGAATGTGGCCGAAAGAGAAAGAGAGGTCAAGGCTGAAAGTCTGGTGTTTAGCTGAAAGTGGTAGGATTCCTGCGTATTTCATGGCACAATAAGTTTCTCTTGTAACTCTTTGTTATGTGTTTGTTATCTTTCATATCTCTTTCATGTTTCCTGTGTTTAAACAATTAATAGAAAGGAAAAAGAATAGTTTCAGGACTTAATCACAGATTACCCTGAACTCAATCTAAGCTATTTTGAATGTCTTTTCTTCAGTTATAGTAATGAAAGCGTAATTCTTAATTGCTACACTTTCACACTATATCGTCACAGTGATTATTTTTTCAGGAATTCAAGTTTGCTCCTGAGGAATACATCCCTTTCTCACACCCCAGCTTAGTGGAAAATTCTTAATTGCTTTTCACTAGTTATTTACACTCCATCATCACAATTTAAAGTTTGTTTCATGAAGTATCTAAATGGCCCTGTAACTCCAGCTGCATCAAACTCAAGATTTCAAGAAACCAACAGCCACAGACTCCATTGCCCAATGGACTAATTTTACCTGCAGAACTACATTTCAAAGTTTCAGAAAGACATCCTCCCAACCAAACATAAACCAAAAACCTTCATTTCATAACTAGCCTAAAATCTCCATAGAATAGAGACAAACCTTAAAGAGAGAGCCCTCTCTGATTACAGCTGGGCTAGAAGCTGTAGTCCAAAGATTGGTTAGTGGTTACCCCGGCCGTATTTCCTTGGGAGTCATAGGGAACAACCTGGGTGCTAACACTCCAAACCAACTTGCCACGGCAGTTAAATCCACCCCTGCTTGTTCAGAAATCTTCGGGGCAGGCTTATTGAAAATGGAATAATGAATAGGCAACATGAAACCGTTGCAGATTTGATACAAGTGGTGTTTGTAGTTGGTCTTCCACAGCTTTTGATGATATATGCGGACGGGTGCGGGGTCTTGCGACGTTCACCTCCATCCGAGCACAGGAAATTCAGAATTAAAACATAAAACGTCTAATACATAGGCACTGTAGTAAAATGGCGGAATGAACCTCTCAGTGACGCGAGAATTAAATCTGAAATTAAGAATGGCAGTGGCTAACTTATCGGATAATATATCCGCCCAATCCATTATCTCGCCACTACATGCCGCCTCCATTAGGGGGACCATTTCTATGGTAAAATTGGCGGAATCATGTAATCCCCATAGTCTGCACATCATAATCCCAGCATAGCAGTAAGGAGAACATAGAGAATCGACTGAGTACTTACCCGAGGATTCATGCTTGTGCTTTGCTGGATTTTGTCTCCAGCCTCGAATTGGTTCGGACTCCGTCTCATTTTCTGCTCGGAACTTCTCTAGGAATGCCGTGTTATACTTCTTCTCCTCCGCCGGCAAATGATACATTTGCCTTAGGTCTTCGGCTCGAAAAGAACCGAAAATCCTCCCATCTATAGTGCTGAAAGTTCTATCGGTAATTGGGATCTCTTGGATTGCCCACATTACCACATCCGTATATGGGAGAATTTGCTCCTGGGCCGCTATTCTGTGAAGAAAGGAATTGACCAAGTCTTTTAGATTAGCCTCAGATTTGCTAGTGCTTTCGCATGAGACTTGTATTCTTGTCACCCTCGGCTCTTCGGCTTCAATCAAGTTATATGTTCCTTGCCAAGTAGCTCTGGTAAGTCCTAGGCACGTAGTGTCCGATATAAGCCCTTTCTTTTTACTGCCTGGATCAACGACGGGTTGCCCTGCGATCGGTGCAGCGGAAGGCATTGTGGTCTTTTTGGACTTCTTTCCCATTCCACTCAAATCTGTCTCTGCGGGATAATTCTGCACAGAGAGAACGATAGGCGTAATAACGGAAATAATAACATGAATTGAATAGACTGAGAGATATATATATATCTTGATAAATTCATGGTGATCGATTGACTTAAGACGGCTTCGAATCAAATCTGTGAATAGATCGCAAGCTTGCTGTTTTCATTAAATGGCCATTAAGGCCTGTCAATCTCATTATACCAGTCATTTCGGTTAATGGCCGAATGATTTATTTGAAGCATGCATTGGGCGATTTGGCGGTTGAGCGCGGATGAGCGGCTTTTCGAAAGATAGTGCCTTAATTATGAATAAATCATATTAAACTGCCTTTATGGTTTTACTTTGAAAACTGTGCTTTTTCCCTTTTCGCAATCGGACGTCGGGAAAATCATAAGTCATTGTTTTGGTTCCATTTGGAATCCCCGATCGCCGATAGCGATATCGCATCGCGTCGGGAGTAGTGAGTGGGGCGGTTAAGGATGTGTGCATGGTCAATCGCCGATTGCCGATAGCGATATCGCATCGCATCGGGGCAAGAGGGAGCTTATTTGCGTTTAGCCATTATCGTTGATTGCCGATTGCCGATATCGCATCGCATCGGAGCAAGGGGGCCTTAATTGTGTTACTTTATTTATTGCCGATACCCAATGGCGATTTCGCGTCGGAGCAAATCAAAATGTCCTCAAGTTGTGTTCCTTTTGTCATTGCGATATGCGATCTTGCGATCGCTTTATCGCAATGACAAAAGATTAATTGTTTTACGTTAAGGTTTTTTGATTGGTTTTATTGAAGAGGCCTTTTGGTAATGTTTTCTTTTATTTCTTTGGGCCTTTTAAAATAGAACTTGAATTGATACCAATTAAAAACAAAAATTAAAAAGGGACCCATTTCATATTATGGTTTTTGGAATAATAATGATATGAAATGGGAGGTTGTTGTAGGGCACAACAATTGGTGATTCGCTGGAAGAAACAGTTATCTCTGAAAAGTATAGAAATACTTAAATTTTTTCAAAATAGAAATTTTATCAAAAGGAAAAATTCTAATATAACTAGGTATAGTTGCATTCCAAACAAAACAAAACTTTCTTTGCTAATTTCCTCTTTTGTTAAAAATAGATACATTCTAGATTTTAAATTGGCCTTTATTGGTTGATATTGATAAAACAGAAAACTTTTCCAAATCGGCTATTAAGATTAACTCCTTTGTCATAGGTAGAGCCTCTGCTGCCAACAAACGTACATAGTTTCGGCAGGGATACCTTTTAACCATATCATTGTCTATTGTCCCATTCACCTTAGATTATGATTAACAGAATGAATTCAAAATATGTTTTTCATATTTTGTATTTCTTTTCTTTTTTCTGTTATTTTGTAAGATAAAAAGCCATTGCCCTGATGTGGTGGTCGGTTATGTGATAATGCCATTCACTGGTAGTAATCTAACCGAACAAGCTGGCTCGTGATGAGACCCCTTGTCTTACAATTGAAGCCATTACCCTGTTTTGGTATGCAGTATTGGTAATGTCGGCTAAATTATTTCCCTATGAACATGGTAAGCAGGCATGTAATAAGACCTCTTATCTTTTATATCTAATATTCTTGGGATTACATTTTGAGTAATCACAAACTTGAGTAAGTGGGATAGACAATTTCCTCCTTGAGAGAAGATGGATGACAAGGTAAGAGTTGGAGATGCTGAAATTGGATTAGCTTCTATTTTGATATTGATAACCTTCTTGTGACCAATTTGAAAAATCTAAAAAGATTTACAATATTTATAAACTTCGAGAGGGGTTCACTAGGATTGTAGTATAATTCTAGAATACAATTATATCTAATTTCCTACAAATCATTTCTTTTGTTTAAGGCTTCTATTTATTTAAAAGTAAATATCACACTACTTGTTTTGAGAAACTCTTTGAATACAACAAAGGTCAAATAGAAGATACCTTACAGTTTTATTTTCCAAGGCTGCTACAAAATACAAAAATGCTATTAAAAGGAGAAGGGGTTATCTCCTCAATTGAAGAATTTCTTTAAGATAAGACCATTAACAGGGAGAGAATCTCTCAACCCTGATAAATCTTGTAGTATGAAGGTTGAATGGCCTATCTTTTCATAGATCTGAAATGGTCCAAGCCACATCTTCTGAAACTTGATGTGTTTCCCCTTAGCTTCATGGGCTTTGTCCCATTTCAGGACTAAATCAACAACTTGAAATTGTTTGGAACCAGATGAAATTGAATCAAATGATGACTTGATGATCTGCTGATGTTTCGCATGAATGATTTTAGCTTTTTCTCTTTCTTCTTCTAATTTTAGAATTTGGTCATGTCTAAGCTGTAAAGAAGAAGAAGGGATTTCTTCAATAAATTGAACTAGGGCTAGAGAAGGAAGGATGAGATTTGTTGGTAGTACTGCTTCTTTTCCATAAACAAGTTTAAACGGAGAAGATCCTATAGAAGTTTTTTGCGTTATCCTATCAGCCCATAATGCAAATATTAAAGATTTGTGCCAGTTATTATGATTCTGTTCGATAGTTCGCTTGATAATTTTAATTAGATTTTTGTTTGTAGATTCGGCTAAACCATTGCCCTGAGGATAATAGTTAGCAGAATATTTGAGTTTGAATCCTCTTTTAATTGCGAAATCAAACATAGCATTGCCTGAAAAGTAAGATGCATTATCGAAAACAAGAGCATCCGGGACACCAAACCTGGTAATGATGAATTGATCTATAAATTCAATAATGGATTCATAGTTTGTTGTCTTTAAAGGAATCGCTTCAACCCACTTGGTAAAGTAATCAGTAGCAGTAAGGATATACTTATGTTGTTTGGAAGAATTTGGGGTAATCTCTCCGATAATGTCCAACCCCCATTGTTCAAATGGTTGTTCAATGTTGACCGGTTGCATAGGGAAGGCTGATTTCCTTTGTCTTCTACTTGGAGTTTGACAATTTCGACATTTCCTTACATATTCATGAGCATCTCTAAATAGAGTGGGCCAATAATATCCGGCATGGATGACTTTGTGAGCTGTTGTATCAGCTCCAAAGTGGCCTCCTGCTGGTCCATCATGTAATTCCTTCAAAACCTTTTGTGCTTCAGGTTTTTCAAGGCATCTCAATAAAACTGAATCATAATTTTGCCTAAAAAGCACATCATCAATAATGATAAAATTTTTTGCTTTCAATCTTATGGCCCTTTTGTTTTTGTAGGACAGGTTGGGAGGTGCATATCCATTTTTCAAATAGAATATTAAATCAGCATACTGTGATTCAGAGTCAATGATACTTATCTGGTTGATTGTTTCAGATGAATATGTATCGCTTGATTCTGGAATGTTGGATGCTCCTGCCAATAACCTGCAAAAACCTTAGCCTCTAAAAATCTTTGCTGGCTTGATCTCTAGGTCATATTCTTGAAGTGTTGTTACCCAATTTTCCCTTTTTTCTCCTAATTCTCTTTGGATTAATAGTTGCCTTACTGAGGAGAAAGGAACTATAACCTTTGTATGGGCTTTTAAAAGGAAGGGTCTGTAATGTTTAACCACTTTATATATAGCAAAGGCTTGTTTTTCTACTTCGGAGTAGTTTAGTTTTGCACCTTGAAGATTTGAACTATAGAATGAAATAGGTGCTTCCAAATTGTGATTGTTGATCTGTGTAAGTATTGCAGCATAAGATAAATCGGATGCGATGGTATACAATGTAAAATGATTAGAAAAATTTGGAGTATTTAGAGCGGGGGCATTGATTATTGATTGTTTGATTAATTCAAACGCTTCCTTTTCTGGCGATCCCCATTTAAAGACTGAATTTTTCTTAATCATAATTTGAAGTGGCAAAATAATCTGAGAAAAGTCTGGAATGAATCTCTTGACAAAATTCATTTGGCCTAAAAATGACTGCATGGATTTCTTATTGTGAGGAAAAGGGATTTCAGAGATTTCTTTAATCCTGTCCGGATCGATATAAATGCCTTATTTAGAAACAATAAAGCCTAGGAGCTTACTTTGATCAAGAGCGAAAAAGGATTTCTTAGGGTTTAGAGAGATACCATATTTCTTACAGCGCTGAAAGATTTGATTCAAATCATGCAAGTGGTTGGATCTCTCTTTAGAAAATACAGTAATGTCATCTAAATAGACGACTACTGTTCTATTAATTAACCCTTTGAAAGCGATATCCATTGCTCTTTGAAAAGTGGCTCCTGCATTAATAAGTCCGAAAGGCATTTTCTGATATGCATATGTTCCCCACTTTGTTCTGAATGTGGTTTTGAGTCGGTCATCGGGATGGACCAAAATTTGGTTATATCCTAAAAACCCGTCCAAGAAGGACATTAACTCTGAGCCTGCCTCTGATTGGAGTATCTGCTCCATAGTAGGTAATGGGAAATTATCTTTTAAACTTGCCTTATTTAAATTTCTGAAATCAATACAAATCCTTATGTCGCCACTTTTCTTTCTGATAGGTACTATATTGGAGACCCAGTTTGAGTGTCGTACGGGAAAAATAATCTTAGCTTTCAAGAGTTTATTGAGTTCTGATTTTATTTGACCCTCTAAGTTTGGATGTATTTTTCTCAACTTTTCTTGAACTGGTTTCTGTTCGGGAAGCATTGGGATAGTGTGCTGAATAGTAGATGTATCATACGTTTTTAGATCATCATATTTCCAAGCGAAGACATGTTTATTCTTTCGTAACAGACTAATGAATGCTTCCTTTTCCTCTATGGAAAGTCCTAATCCTAAATTAATGTTTTGAGGATTTTGTTCGGTGCCAAGGTTTATTAATTCAAACCTTAAGGTAGAGCTCTAGAGCTTTGTATTAGACACAGGTTTAAACCTGTCTTTAATATCGTAAAGGTCCTCAAGCTTCACCACGTGCTTTGGGATTGAGTTTTCCTCAGGTTTATCTTGCATTTGAATATCGTGCTCGTATTCCTCGATGATTTGATTATCATAGGATTTTTCGGAGGTCAGAAATTGTAAAATGTCATCATCGTGGTTAAACACTCTCCAATTGGTTACATTGTCAGGAATGGATGGCCTAAAAAGTAATTCTGCTGAAAACCTATCTGGACTATAATCTTCGGAAGGGAGTAGCTTGGAAGTGACATTTGCTAGCAAGTCGGCTACCGAATTTTGCGACCTGGGAATGGAAGAAATATTGAATGCTAAAAAATGGGAAGTGAGCTCTTGTAACAGCGATTGATAATGTTTGAGATGGTTCGAAAGACAATGAATTGTATTCCTTACCTGTTTAACAATAATCTCAGAGTCGCCAAAGACCTTTAAGTATTGGACTTTGAGGCCGACCACTTTGTACAGTCCTTGGACTAATGCTTCGTACTCAGATGTGTTATTGGTGTACTCAAATTCTAATCTACAGGACATCATTGTTTTTTCTCCTTGCGGGCTAACCAAAATGCATCCTGCTCCTGATCCTTCACTAGACTTGGATCCATCAAAATATAAAGACCAAAATAAAGAATTATGTACAATCTTTGTTACAAAATTCTGAATAACATTAACACATTTAGACCTATCGGTCTGCGAAAAATTTTCAATTTGCGATGCGAAATTGTTAACTAAGAAAGGAGATGGCTGGGAAATATAATTGCCGAAAAATGACTCGGAAGAATAGTTTCCTAGGATATTGAAGTTGAACGCGACTGGTTGATTTTCTTGTTCAAATTTTGTAACAGTGTGGGTCATATGTTTCTCCCGATTGATCTTTATTTGGTTGGGCATGCCCTTATAGGGGAGCCACATACGGGACCAATCGGTGGAGATATACCCATGGAGTTTTTCTGACCAATCCCTACTTAAAATCAACCCATAGAATTCAGGTATATCGGCGACTAGGATATCAATCCTTTGGACTATTCGTGGATCCGCCGATAGCTTGATCGTTACAGAGTTTATTTCCCCTAGAACTTGAACCTTAGTTCTATCTAACTGCACCATGTGAATAGAAGATTTCTGGGGTTCTATATTCAGTTTAGAGCAAACTGAAGTAGGCATTATATTCGAGGATGCCCTAGAATCAATTAAGCAGTTGTGTAGATTTCGATTGTAAATTTCATATGTTAAGAGGAAAGGAGGGGTATGGGAATTTGATCTATCTCCAATCAGAATTGTGTCAGTTGCCTCAACTCTACCAGAAGGTGGTTGTCCTGAGTCGCTTGCAGCTTTAGTGGGGGGAAGAGGTGAAGAAGGAACAACATTAAGTTCTTTGAGTAGTAATTTTTGCTGATGTTTTAATTTACTAAGTTCAAACATGGTGATGTTTGCCTTAGTTTTCTTCATGTCATCGACAATATTATAATCCATCGAATCAGAAACTACCAATGTCTTAGATGACGAAGGTGTATTGGAGGATGATGGCTTATTCTGAGATACTGTCGTAGCTGGCTTTCTTGCGGGTACCTTTTCCTTTGCAGTATTAGTTCCAGCACTCCTTTTCTTTGGATTAGCTTGAACAGGTTCGGGAGTAGCTTTACTCCTTGTAGTGACAGGAAAGGCTTCTTGCTCAGCGTCAGTATCGGAATTAGGCAGTATAAAGTCCCACATCCCGTGGCATTCAACTACTTCCTCTTCTTCTTCTTTGGATGGTGTAACTATTTCTTCCTCTTCTTCTTCCTCAGGATCCGAGTCTGCGTATGATATAACGTTTGGAGGCTTGGACTCGGGTTTCTTGAAATTCCTATATGGTTTCTTCGTTGAGGACTCTAATACTTGTTTCTTGATCTCAACCATTTCGTCCGACATGGTTTTAAGGACTTTCTGAAGGCCCTCCATGTCATATGGATCCTTAGTGATCTTTTTCTTTGAGTCATCTTTAAAGGACACTTTTTTGGATTTTCGTTCTTCCAGGGCAATTTTCTTTTCTAAGGCGATTACACTTTTTTCAACAGCGAGTGCTTCCTTCATGTTTTCGGCCAATGTAGGCTGTTTATCCCTATACACAAATATGGCTATGTTTGAGGGTAAGGTAGTGATATACCACTCGCTTCTAACTTGTTCGCTTGGCTTATCATCGGTGAGGATTTTGTTCAAGAGTTTGTTAAATCGGGAGTTGAACTCCTTAATGGTTTCTCTTGACTCGATCCTTAAATTGGAAAGCTCATGGATGAGTGTAGCCAAGGATCTATCATCGCCGTATTTGGTGAGAAATTGTTCCTGGAAGATATTCCAACTTGTGATGGACCCAGAGGGAAAGGAAAAATGCCAAGACCCTGCAGATCCTTGCAGTGTATAGGAAAATAATCTTACCACCACATCTTCTTCAGTGACTCCCTTTAGATTGACTGAAAACATAAAATTGTTTATGTGTTCTTCTGGCGAAGTTCCAGCATCTGGATTAAACTTGGGTAGCCATTTTTCGGGGTAATCAGGTAACGGATGTAAAGGTGCAGGCATGGTGACTGCACCAGGACTTCTCCATGGTCTTTGAGCCATTTTAGGAGTACCAGTGATTGCCTGTGGTGTTCCAGGTGCTTGAGGGGGAGGTGGAAGTACATACTGAGAAGATTGTGATGTTTGAGATGAAGTCCCTTGGTGAACAACGATATGTAATGGTGAAGTGGGTGTTTGACTTCGCACAGGTGATGATGAAATGGAAGATGATGGAGAAAAGGTTTCGCTACCAGAACCTTCAGCGGTCCTTTTAATCCTTTTCCTTTCAGGTAAAGGAAACTCAGGTGGTTCAATAACTAGCTTTTCGCTTTGGAGTCTGGTAAGGTGAGGGGGTAAGCGAAATTGCGAAGTCTGACCGCCTTGTGATACTTCAGATCTAGGAGGCGAAATTGAGAAGCCTTGAAGTTTTTGGATGATGGATTGAACTTCAGGGGACTCCGGACTTAAGTGTTCTGAAGTATGATGTAAATGAGTAGCAGTGGTTGATTCTTCTTCGTCTCGTCTGGATACTGGAGATTAAGAATGCGAACGAGATGTCCGAGGAGAGGTAGAGGGTGAATTACTCTTTGAATGGTTTGTAGGTGTTGGCTTACTCGCCATTCATAGCGGATGGCCCTCCTTCTAGCGCCAGAAATGTTGATACCTCGGAAATCGCTGCCACAACATTGGGGATAACCACCCGGTCCGGACCTTGGTACAGCTCCTTTTCCGTTTGGAATGGTGGCTCCGCCTGGAG
>APFE031539743.1:23518-43867 GCA_000404065.3 Pinus taeda
GCCTCGAAAATCACTGCAACAACATTGGGGGATAACCACCCGGTCCGGACCTTAGTACAACTCCTTTTCTGTTTGGGATGGTGGCTCTGACTGGAGATAACGGGACTAGTTTCCCGATAATGAATAAAAGGGATGGATGAGTGATGAATAGTTTGCTTTAATGATAGGCGACTAGCTTATTCTATTGACAAAAATAAGAGAACTAATACTAATCCCGGGAACAACTTATTCATTAGGAATGCAGCGTTTAATAATCCTTATCTATCTAACAGGCATATAAATGACTCTGTAAAATAAACATGAGATATTGAATCATTCAAAGATTACTTCATATGAATAGTCAAAATGAAGCGATTAATAGAAATTACTGCATTCACTATTTATATCATCGATACATATATACGATTGAAAGAGAAGCATGCAATAAAAAGCCAATAGTGGGATGCATAAAGGATGCTGTGAAAACACATATATATAAGCGATAATAGCAAGAGCAATTAAACAACAATTCATATAACAGGAATGAGTACAGACGCAGATAATAGTACCATGTGAGCTGCTAATAAATCCCATATATCAATCGCTATTCAAAATCCTTCCTTCAACACAAAAATGCTTTTAAACAAAGACAGTAGTGCACATTTGTATAAAAACCTTCCTCATTAAACTCAGAATAATTGGTCCAGTTTCATAAAAGAATATCCCTGAAGTACAATAGTGCAACTTCAGGGTTTAAGTCATATACCAAACTTTACGACCCTTTCTAAATGCATGAAAGGGTCTATAAATACTACTAAGCTAAAAAAAATCTATGAAACAAAATCCTACTAAATTGGCATCAGTAAATGCAATCTATCTCCTTGGGGCGATCTGGCAGTCGGCGAAGTGAATCATGACTCGGGTTGCTTGCCTTTAAACCTGAGCTGGCTTATCGCAAGCATTGGCTCCACTTCTGGTGGTCCGTTGAGGTGCAAGTTGAGTTGGGCAGCAAAGGTGGCATCCTAAATGTCGGGTATGATATACCCGATAGCATCTGTGAGGCATTTTAAGGCGGCTCTTTGGCTGTACGGCTTCACTAAGAAGAACCAATAGGCATCCCATCTCAAATTGTTGATCCCCGCGATTAATCTTCCATTTTTCTCCAGTTCTGGGTAGCATGAATGCTCCAACATCTTTGTTGCTGTTAATTGGCCTGGATTACATTGGGAAATAATGTTAGACAAATAAAGAGTATTATTTACTAATTCAACCAAATTACCAGTGTTTGCCTTGCATCTAAAAATCGCTCTTTCTGCCTTCATTAACTGTGATTGCCATTCTGTAAATAGTATTTCCTTGTGCGATTCCAGAATTCTTGGTAGGTTAGTCACCTGGCCCTGATTGGAATCTTGCCATTCCAGAAAATTTGTCAGTGTTTCTTCGGCCTGATCCAAATCTGTCCTTGCCTTTTCTACCTTTTCGCCTATGGATGCTACCAACTCGCACAATGGCTCTGCCTAGGTAATTTGTTGACATAGGAGTTTAACCTGATTTATCAATGCTTTATTTAATTGAAGCGCCTCTCCTTTAAACTCATCTACCTGAGGGAGCCTTTTCATTTTCTCAATTTGAGTTGATAATTGAGCGATTTGCTCATCTTTAGATTTTATCATTCCCTAAGTTGATATTTTTAATTGCTCCAATGCTGCCGATAGCTCTTTTTGCTTTTGGATTGCGCTCTCGTCAATCCTCTGTTTCTCCTCTTGTAATTGCTTAGTCAGCTGATAATTGTTTTGTTGTTGTACTAGCAATTCCTGCTCCGCCTGCTCTGCCTTCTGCTGCACTTCCGATAATTGAGCCTGGAGTGAAAAGATGTCTTGATCTTTCGCTTTTAATAGACTGCTCACCTCTGATGCTTTATCAATGGTCGCCGCCGAATATGCTCCAGCGGAATTGCGATAGCTTTGTTAAGTCATCGGAGGGATCAAATTCCTCTTTCCACACAACATTGCCCGTTACTGTTAATTTAGGGAATAGAGAAGGTTGATAAGCCCTTCTCCTCTTCCTCTGTCGCTTTACAACAGCTTTATGCTTTGGGCTGTAGAATACATCCAAGGTGGGAATATCTTCTATTTGCAAAATGATTTCGCCCGATGGATCCTTAGGAATTATTTATGTTTCTTTTGATTTGGGTGGGTCGCTGGTTTCGCCCGAAACCTGTTTTGATGTCGCTTCCTGTGTGTCGCCCTCTTTAGAAACCTAATCATATTTCGAGCACTCTAGGTTGTCAATGATTGAGTTGAATTGCTGCCATTGCTGGAGCAAATTCGGATCAATTTGTGTATCGTCATTAACTTTTGAGCTGCCCTCTTCTTGAGTTTTCGCCTGGGTTTCATCCTGTCGCTGCACATTTTCCTGGGTTTCTTCCTGCCTCTGATTATACACTTCCTCCTGCTGTTTTGATGTAGTAGGAGGTTGTGCATTACTTTGCCGCTCAGGCTCGCTTGATTTTGTCGTCGTTGGAGTAGTCACTAACAGGTCTAGAGGTAGAGTTTGCAACCTCTGTTCTCTAATTCTGTTAAATTCGGCTAGCCCCTCATCGTTGTATTCATTTCTGGCAAGCGATTTAACTTGATATAGTGACTCGGCCGATGCAAACAAATCCTCAAATCTGTCTTCTTTGTGCTCGAACTTGGCCAATTTGGCCTGGTTGAGCGCATTGTAAGCGATTTTCCTTGGATCGTACTTCCTGCTTGGCAGAGTGGCTAGAGTCAGCAAATTTATCTTCCCAGCTTCCTTCTCTGCATGTTTGATATCATGCAGAGTTTAAATACCAATTTGTAGGGGAAAGGAGGGCCAGACATGTTTTTTTGCTTTTTTCAGGCTTTGAGTAACCCCATCGGCATTGATTTGATAAGCTACTTCCCTGGCAATTAACTTATCAGGGATGTATAGTGGAAGCACATGGGGCTTGGCCTGACTGCCAAAAACTCTAATGTAGGTGAATTTCTCTTCTCCAAACCAACTTGCTACGATGGTTAAATCCACCCCTGCTTGTTCAGAAATTTTCGGGGCAGGCTTACCAAAAATGGAGTAATGAATCGGCAACATGAAACCGTTGCAGATTTGATATAGGTGGTTTTTGTAGTTGGTCTTCCACAACTTTTGATGATATATGTGGATCGGTGTGGGGTCTTGTGATGTCCACCTCCATCCGAGCACAGGAAATTCAGAATTAAAACATAAAACATCCAACACATAGGCATTGTAGTAAAATGGCGGAATGAACCTTTCTGTGACGCGAGAATTAAATCTGAAATTAAGAATGGCCTTGGCTAACTTATCGAATAATATATCCTCCCAATCCATTGTCTCGCCACTACATGCCGCCTCCATTAAGGGGACCATTTCTATGGTAAAATTGGCGGAGTCATGTAATCCCCATAGTCTACACATCATAATCCCAGCATAGCAGTAAGGAGAACATAGAGAGTCGACTGAGTACTTACCCGAGGATTCGTGCTTGTGCTTTGCTGGATTTTGTCTCCAGCCTTGAATTGGTTTGGACTTGGTCTCATTTTTTGCTCGGAACTTCTCCAGGAATGCCGTGTTATACTTTTTCTCTTCTGCCGGCAAATGATACATTTGCCTTAGATCTTCGGCTCGAAAAGAACCGAAAATCCTCCCATCTGCAGTGCTGAACATTCTGTCGGTAATTGGGATCTCTTGAATTGCCCACCTTACCACATCCGTGTATGGGAGAATTTTCTCCCGGGCCGCTATTCTGTGAAGAAAGGAATTGGCCAAGTCTTTTAGATTAGCCTTAGATTTGCTAGTACTGTTGCATGAGACTTGGATTCCCGTCACCCTCGGCTCTTCGGCTTCAATCAAATTATATGTTCCTTGCCAAGTGGCCCTGGTAAGTCCCTGGCGCGTAGTATCTGATATAAGCCCTTTCATTTTACTGCCTGGATAAACAACAGATTGCCCTGCGACTGGCGAAGCAGAAGGGATTGTAGTCTTTTTGGACTTCTTTCCCATTCCACTCAAATCTGTCTCTGTGGAAGAATTCTGCACAGAGAGAAAGATAGGTGTAATAACATGAAACAATAACATGAATCAAATAGACTGAGGTATATACATATCTTGATAAATTCATGGTGATCGATCGACTTAAGACAACTTCAGATCAAATCTGTGAATAGATCACAAGCTTGCTGTTTTCATTAAATGGTCATTAAGGCCTGTCAATTTCATTAATACCAGTCGCTTCGGTTAATGGCCGAATGATTTATTTGAAGCATGCCTTGGGCGATTTGGAGGTTGAACGCGGATGAGCGGCTTTTCGAAAGATATTGCCTTAATTACGAATAAATCGTATTAAACTGCCTTTATGATTTTACTTTGAAAACTGCGCTTTTGCCCTTTTCGCAATCGGGCATCGGGAAAATCCTAAGTCATTGCTTTGGTTCCATTTGGAATCCCCGATCGCTGATAGCGATATCGCATCGCGTCGGGAGTAGCGAGTGGGGTGGTTAAGAATGTGTGCATGGCGAATTGTCGATCGCCGATAGCGATATCGCATCGCATTGGGGTAAGAGGGATCTTATTTACGTTTTTCCATTATCGCCGATTGCCGATATCGCATCGCATCGGAGCAAGGGGTCCTTAATTGTGTTACTTTATGTCTCACCGATACCTGATAGCGTTTTCGCATCGGAACAAATCAAAATGTCCTCAAGTTGTGTTCCCTTTGTCATTGCGATATGCGATCTTGCAATCGCTTTATCGCAATGATAAAAGATAAATCGTTTTACGTTGAGGTTTTTGATTGGTTTTATTGAAGAGGCCTTTTAGTAATGTTTTCTTCTATTTCTTCGGGCCTTTTTGAAATAGAACTTTAATTGATACCAATTTAAAAACAAAAATTAAAAAGGGACCCATTTCATATTATGGTTTTGGAATAGTAATGATATGAAATGGGGGGTTGTTGTAGGGCACAACAATTGGCGATTCGCTGGAAGAAACAGTTATCTCTGAAAAGCATAGAAATACTTAAACTTTTTCAAAATAGAAATTTTTATCAAAAGGGAAAATTCTAATATAACTAGGTATAGCTGCATTCTAGACAAAACAAATCTTTCTTTGTTAATTTCCTCTTTTGTTAAAAATAGATACATTCTAGATTTTAAATTGGCGTTTATTGGTTGATATTGATAAAACAGAAAACTTTTCCAAATCAGCTATTAAAATTAACTCCTTTGTCAGAGGTAGAGCCTCTGCTTCCAGCAAACGTCCATAGTTTCAGCAGGGATACCTTTTAACCATATCATTGTCTATTGTCCCATTCACCTTAGAGCATGATTAACAGAATGAATTCAAAATATGTTTTTCACATTTTGTATTTCTTTTCTTTTTCTGTTATTTTGTAAGATAAAAAGCCATTTCCCTCGTGTGGTGGCCAGTTAAGTGACAATGCCATTCACTGGTAGTAATCTAACCGAACAAGCTGGCTCGTGATGAGACCCCTTGTCTTACAGTTGAAGCCATTACCATGTTTTGGTATGCAGTATTGGTAATGTCAGCTAAACTATTTCCCTATGAACATGGTAAGCAGGCTTGTAATAAGACCTCTTATCTTTTATATCCAATATTCTTAGAATCACACTCTGAGTAATCACAAGCTTTGGTGAGTGGGATAGACAATTTTCTCCTTAAGAGTAAATGGATGACAAGGTAAGAGTTGAAGATGCTGAAATTGGATTAGTTCCTATTTTGATATTGATAACCTTCTTGTGACTAATTTGAAAACATAAAATGATTTACAATATTTCTAAACTTTGAGAAGCGTTCACAAAAATTGAAGTGTGGTTTCAGAATGCAATTATATCTAATTTCCTAGAAATTATCCCTTTTGTTTAAGACGTATATTCTTTTAAAAGTAAATATCAACACTACTTGTTTTGAGCAACTCTTAAGTACAGCAAAGGTCAATGGAAGACACCCCACAACTTTATTTTCTAATGTTCCTACAAACTACAAAATTCTATTAAAAGGAGAAGGGGTTACCTCCTCAATTGAAGAATTTCTTTAAGATAAGACCATTAACAGGGAGAGAATCTCTCAAACCTGATAAATCTTGTAATATGAAGGTCGAATGGCCTATCTTTTCACAGATCTGAAATGGCCCGAGCCACATCTTCTGAAACTTGGTGTGTTTTCCCTTATCTTCATGGGCTTTGTCCCATTTCAGAACTAAATCACCGACTTGAAATTGTTTTGAACCGGATAAGACTGAATCAAAGGATGATTTGTTGATTTGTTGATGCTTTGCATGAATAATCTTGTCTTTTTCTCTTTCTTCTTCTAATTTTAGAATTTGGTCATGTCTAAGTTGTATAGAAGAAGAAGGGCTTTCTTCAATAAACTGAACTAGGGCTAGAGAAGGAAGGACAAGATTTGTTGGTAGCACTGCTTCTTTTCCATACACAAGATTAAACGGGGAAGAACCTATGGAAGCCTTTTGTGTTATCCTATCAGCCCATAATCCAAATATTAAAGATTTGTGCCAATTTTTATGATTTTGTTCGATAGTTCGCTTAATAATTTTAATCAGATTTTTATTTGTAGATTCTGCTAAACCATTACCCTGGGGATAATAATTAGCAGAATATTTCAGTTTAAATCCTCTTTTAATAGTGAAATCAAACATAGCATTTCCTGAGAAGTAAGATGCATTATCAAAAACAAGAGCATTTGGGACACCAAACTTGGTAATGATGAATTGGTCTATAAATTCAATAATTGCTTCAAAATTTGTTGTCTTTAAAGGAATTGCTTCAACCCACTTGGTAAAATAATCAGTAGCGGTAAGGATATACTTATGTTGTTTGGAAGAATGTGGAGTAATTTCTCCAATGATGTCCAATCCCCATTGCTCAAATGGTTGTTCAATGTTGACTAGTTGCAAAGGGAAAGCTGGTTTTCTCTGTCTTCCACTAGAAGTTTGAAAATTCCGGCATTTCATTACATATTCATGAGCATCTCTAAACAGAGTGGGCCAATAATATCCAGCATGGATGATTTTGTGGGTTGTTGTATCAGCTCCAAAGTGTCCTCCTGCCGGTCCATCATGTAATTCCTGCAAAACCTTTTGTGCTTCATGTTTTTCTAGGCATCTTAATAAAATTGAATCATAGTTTTTCCTAAAAAGCACATCATCAATAATTGTAAATTTTTTTGCTTTCAATCTAATGGCCCTTTTTTTTTTGTAAGACAGGTTAGGAGGTGCATATCCATTTTTCAAATAAAAGATTAAGTCAACATATTGTGATTTAGAGTCAGCGATACTTATCTAGTTGATCTCTTCGGTTTGATCTATATCACCTGATTCTTGAATGTGGGATGTTCCTGCCAATAACCTGCAAAAACCTTGGCCTCTAACAATCTTTGCTGTTTTAATTTCTAAGTCATATTCTTGAAGTGTTGTAACCCAGTTTGCCCTTTTTTCACCCAATTCCCTTTGGATTAATAGTTGTCTTACTGAAGGGAAGGGAACTATAACTTTTGTATGGGATTTTAAAAGGAAGGGTCTGTAATGTTTGATAGCTTTATATACAACAAAGACTTGTTTTTCTACTTCGGAGTAATTCAATTTAGCACCCTGAAGATTTTAACTATAGAATGAAATGGGTGCTTCCAAATTGTGATTGTTGATATGTGTGAGTACTGCTGCATAAGACAAATCAGATGCGATAGTATACAATGTGAAATGGTTAGAAAAATTAGGAGTATTTAAAGCGGGGGCATTGATTATTTATTGTTTGATCAAATCAAACGCTTCCTTTTCTGCCGATCCCCATCTAAAGACTGAATTTTTCTTAATCATAGTTTGAAGTGGCAAAATGATTTGAGAAAAGTCTGGAACGAACCTTTTAACAAAATTGATTTGGCCTAAAAATGACTGCATGGATTTTTTATTATGAGGAAAAGGGATTTCAGAGATTTCTTTGATCCTGTCTGGATCAATATAAATGCTGTCTTTAGAAACAATAAAGCCTAAGAGCTTTCCTTGATCAAGAGCGAAGAAGGATTTTTTAGGGTTAAGTGAAATACCATATCTCTTGCAACGTTGAAAGATTTGATTTAAATCATGCAAGTGATTGGATCTCTCTTTAGAAAATACAGTAATATCGTCTAAGTAGACGGCTACTGTTTTGTTAATCAACCCTTTAAAAGCTATATCCATCGCTCTTTGAAATGTGGCTCCTGCATTAATAAGTCGGAAAGGCATTTTCTGATACGCATACGTTCCCCATTTTGTTCTGAATGTAGTTTTGAGTCGGTCATCAGGATGGACCAAAATTTGGTTATATCCTGAAAAACCGTCCAAAAAGGACATTAACTCAGAGCCTGCCACTGATTGGAGTATCTGCTCCATAGTAGGTAATGAGAAATTATCGTTTAAGCTCGCCTTATTCAAATTTCTGAAATCGATACAAATCCTGATGTCGCCATTTTTCTTTCTGACTGGCACCATATTAGAGACCCAGTTTGAGTGCCGAACGGGAAAAATAATCTTAGCTTTCAAGAGTTTATTGAGTTCCGATTTTATTTGACTCTCTAAGTTTGGATGTATTTTTCTCAACTTCTGTTGAACTAGTTTCTATTCGGGAAGCATTTGAATGGTATGCTGGATGATGGATGTATCATATGTTTTTAAATCTTCATATTTCCATGCAAAAACATGTTTATTTTTTCGTAACAGTCTAATGAATTCTTCCTTTTTTTCCACGGAAAGTCCTAATCCTAAATTAGTGTTTTGTGGAGTTTTCTCAGTGCCAAGGTTTATCAATTCAAACCTTAAGGTAGAAATTTGGAGCTTTGTATTGGTTACAGGTTTAAACCGGTCTTTAATATCATAAATATCCTCAAGCTTTACCACAGGCATTGGGATTGAATTTTCCTCGTGTGTACCTCGCATTTGAACATCGTGCTCGTTTTCCTCAATGATTTGATCATCATAGGATTTTCCAGAGGTTAAAAACTGTAAAATGTTTTCATCGTGGTTGAATACTCTCCAATTAGTGACATTGTCAGGAATTGATGGCCTAAAAAGCAATTCTACTGAAAATCTATCTGGGCTATAATCTTTAGAAGGTAGGAGCTTGGAAGCGACATTGGCTAACAAGTCGGCAGCTGAATTTTGAGACCTAGGAATGGAAGAAATATTGAATGCCAAAAAGTGGGAGGTGAGTTGTTGTACCAGCGACTGATAATGTTTGAGATGGTTAGAAAGACAATGAATTGTATTCCTTACCTGCTTAACAATGATCTCAGAATCTCCAAACACTTTCAAATATTGGACCTTGAGGCCAATCGCTTTATATAGTCCTTGGACTAAGGCTTCGTACTCAGCTGTATTATTTGTGCATTCAAATTCTAACCTGCAAGACAACATTGTTTTTTCTCCCTGTGGGCTAACCAAAATACATCCTGCTCCTGATCCTTTGCTAGACTTGGACCCATCGAAATATAAAGACCAAAATAAAGAATTATCTACAATTTTATTTACAAAATTCTCAGTAACATTAACACATCTAGATCTGTCAGCTTGTGAAAAATTTTCGATTTGTGATGTGAAATTCTTTACCGAGAAAGGAGATGGTTGGGCAATATAATTGCCAAAGAATGATTCAGAAGAAAAATTTCCTAAAATATTGTTGTTAAATGCAACTGGTTGATTCTCTTGTTCGAACTCTGTAACAGTGTGGGTCATGTGTTTCTCCCGATTGATTTTTATTTGATTCGGCTTACCCTTATAGGGAAGCCACATATGGGACCAATCGGTGGAAATATACCCATGGAGTTTTTCTGACCAATCCCTGCTTAAAATTAAACCATAGAACTCAGGTATATCGACGATTAAGATATCAATCGTTTGAACCACTCGTGGATTAGCCGATAACCTAATTGTAACAGAGTTTATTTCCCCTAAAACCTGGACTTTAGTTCTATCTAACTGCACAATGTGAGTTGAAGACTTCTGAGGTTCTATGTTCAGTTTAGAACAAACTAAAGCTGGCATTATATTGGATGATGCCCTAGAGTCAATTAAGCAGTTATGTAGATTTCGATTGTAGATTTCATATGTTAAGAGGAAAGGAGGAGTATGGGAATTTGATCTATCTCCAATTATAATTGTATCAGTTGCCTCAACTCTACCAGAAGGTGGTTGTCCTGAATCGCTTGCAGCTTTAGTACTGGGAAGAGGCGAAGAAGGAACTGCATTAAGCTCTTTGAGAAGCAATTTTTGTTGATGTTTTAATTTACTGAGTTCAAACATGGTGATGTTTGCCTTAGTCCTTTTCATATCATCAACAATATTATAGTCCATTGAATCGGATACTACCAATGTCTTAGATGATGTAGGTATATTGGAGGATGACGGTTGATTTTGAGATACTGTTGCGGCTGGCTTCCTTGTGGGTGCCTTTTCATTTGTAGTATTGGTACCTGCACTCCTTTTCTTTGAATTAGCCTGAATAGGTTCAGGAGTACTTTTACTCCTGGTAGTCACAGGAAAGGCTTCTTTTTCGGCTTCAGTATCGGAGTTAGGCAGTATAAGGTCCCACATTCCATGGCATTCAACAACTTCCTCTTCTTCTAATTCATTAGATGGTGTAATTGTTTCTTCTTCTTCTTCTTCCTCAGGATCTGAATCAGCGTAGGATATGACATTTGGAGGCTTGGACTCAAGCTTTTTAAAATTCCTGTAAGGTTTCTTTGTTGAGGATTCTGCTACTTGCTTCTTAATCTCAACCATTTCATTTGACATGGTTTTGAGGACTTTTTGAAGGCCCTCCATATCATATGGATCCTTGGTGATTTTCTTCTTTGAATCATCCTTGAAAGACACTTTTTTGGATTTCCGTTCCTCTAGAGAAGCTTTCTTTTCCAAAGTGATTACACGTTTTTCGACAGCGAGGGCTTCTTTCATGTTTTCATCCAATGTATTTTTTTAGCCCTATCTACAAAAATGGCTATATTTGAGGGTAAGGCTGTAATGTACCATTCACTTCTAATTTGATCACTTGGCTTATCATCGGTAGGGATTTTGTTCAAGAGTTTGTTAAATCGGGAGTTAAACTCCTTAATTGGTTCTCTTGACTCGATCCTTAGATTGGAAAGGTCGTTGATGAGTGTTTCCAAGGATCTATCATCGTCGTATTTGGTAAGAAACTGTTCATGAAAGACATTCCAACTGGTGATGGATCTAGAGGGCAAGGAAAAATACCAAGACCCTGCTGATCCTTGTAATGTGTAGGGGAACAATCTAACTACAACATCTTCTTCTGTTACTCCCTTCAAATTAACTAACAACATGAAATTATTTATGTGTTCCTCAGCTAATGTTCCAGCATCTGGATTGAATTTTGGTAACCATTTCTTAGGATAATCAGGTAACGGATGTAAAGGTGCAGGCATAGTGACTGCACCAGGACTTCTCCATGGTGTTTGAGCCATTTTGGGAGTACCGGCGATTGCCTGTGGTGTTCCAAGTGATTGGGGAGGAGGTGGAAATGAAGACTGAAAGGATTGTGATGATGGAGGTGAAGTCCCATGGTGAACAATAATATGTAATGGTGAAGTGGGTGTTTGACTTCACACAGGTGATGGCGAGATGGAAGATGATGGAGAAAAGGTTTCACTACCAGAACCTTTAGTGTTCTTTTTAATCCTTTTCCTCTGCGGTAAAGGCAACTCAGGTGGTTCAATGCCGAGTTCTTCGCTTTGAAATCTGGTAAGGTGATGAGGTAAGCGAAATTGCGAAGTCTGACTGCCTTGTGATACTTCAGATCTTGGAGGTGAAATCGAGAAGCCTTGAAGTTTCTGGATGATAGACTGAACTTCAGGGAACTCCAGGTTTAAATGTTCTGAAGTATAATGAGGTTGAGTAGTCGTAGTTGATCCTTCCTCTTCTCGTCTGGATACTGATATTTCAGAGTGCAAACGAGAGGTCCAAGGAGAGGTGGAGGGTGATTTACTCTGTGAATGGTCTGTAGGTTTTGACTTACTTGCCATTCATAGTGGATGGCCCTCCTTCTAGCGCCAAAAATGTTGATGTCCCGAAAATCGTTGTATTAACATTGGGGGATAACCACCCGGTCCGGACCTTAATACAACTCCTTTTCCGTTTGGGATGGTGGCTCCGACTGGATATAATGGGCCCAGTTTCCCAATAATAAATAAAAGGGGTGGATGAGCGATAGATTATCTAATCTAATGATAGGCGAATAACTTAATCTATCAGCAAAGATAAAAGAACTATTGCTAATCCCGGGAACTATTATTCTTTGGAAATCTAGCGTTTGATGATCTTTGTCTATTGAGAGGCATATAGATGACTCTATCAAATAAACATTGATATTTATTCATTCATAGATTACTTTATTTAAATAGTTAAACAATGTGATTAACACAATATTGCTACACTTATCATTTATATCATCGATACATACATGATTAGAAGAAAAGCACACTGTAAACATCCAATAGTGCAATGAATAAAGAATGTTGTTAGAACACATATATATATCCGATGATAGCAAGAGTGATCAAATGACAATTCATATAAAAAGAATGAGTTCAGACTTAGATAATAGTACCATATGAGTTGCTTATCACTCCTAATATCAATCGCTATTTGAAATTCTTCTTCCAACGCAGAAATACTTTCAAACAAAGATAGTAGTGCACATTCGCATAAAAGCTTCTTTGTCAAAATCAGAATGATTGGTATAGTTTTATAAAAGAATATCCCTGAAGTACAATAGTGCAACTTCAGGTTTTAAGTCATATACAAAACTTTACAACCCTTTCTAAATACGTGAAAGGATCTATAAATACTAAACTAAGCTAACTATCTATGAAACTGAAATCCTACTTAATTGGTATCAATTGATTTTAAATATCTCCTTCACAACAATCTGGTAGTCGGCGGCATGAATCATCATTCAGGTTGTTTGCCTTTAAACCTGAGCTGACTTATCGCAAGCATTAGCTCCACTTCGGGTGGTCTGTTGAGGCGAGAATTGAGTTGGGCGGCATAGGTGGCATCCTGAATATCGGGAATGATATACCCGATTGCATATGTAAGGCATTTGAGGGCAGCTCTCTGGCTGTGCAGTTTGACTAAAAAGAACCAATAGGCGTCCGATGTCAAACTGTTAATTCCTACGATTAATCTTCCATTTTTCTCTAGTTCTGGATAACATGACTGCTCCAATGTTTTAGCTGTTGTCAATTTACCTGGAGTACATTGAGAGATCATGTTAGACAAGTAAAGAGTATTATTAACCAATTCAACCAAATTACTAGTGGTTGATTTGCATCTTGAAATTTCTCTCTCTGCCTTCATTAACTGGGACTGCCATTCTGTAAATAATATCTCTTTATGTGATTCTAAAATCTTTGGTAAATTAGCCACCTATCCCTGATCGGTATCTTGCCATTCAAGAAAATTGGTTAATGTTTCATCGGCTTGATCCAAGTCTATTCTAGCTTTCTCCGATTTCTCACTTATTGATGTCGTTCAATCGCATAATGGTTCCGCCTGGGCGATTTGTTGACATAAAAGCTTTATCTGATTTATCAATGCCTTGTTTATCTGTAATGCCTCTACTTTGAATTCATCTATCTGTGGAAGTTTCTTTATTTTCTCTAGCTGGGCTGATAGTTGAGAAATCTGCTCATCTTTTGACTTCAGCATTTGTTCATTCGATGCTTCTAGTTGCGTCAATGCCTCAGATAGCTCTTTCTGCTTTTGAACTACGTTGTCATCAATCCTCTGTTTCTCTTCCTGCAATTGTTTAGTCAATTGATTATTTATTTGTTGTTGTACTACCAATGCTTTTCTGCCTGCTTCGCCTTTTGTTGTGCTTCTGATAGTTACGCTTGTAGTGAAAATATCTCCTGTTCTTTTGTTTTCAATAAACTTCTTATCTTTGATGCCTTGTCTATTGTCGCCGCCAAATACGCTAGAGCATGTTGTGATAGTTTTGTTAGATCATCAGAGGGGTCAAATTCCTCTTTCCAAAGCACATTGCCCATCACTGTTTGTTCTGGGAATAGGGAAGGTTGATCAGTCCTTCTCCTCTTCCTCTGTCGTTTTACCACAGCTTTGTGTCTTGGGCTATAGAAGAAATCTAAGGGAGGAATTTCTTCTATTTGCAAAATAACCTGATCGGAAGGATCCTTTGGGATTATCTCTACTTCTTTCGAACTGGGTAGGACGTTGGTTTCACCTTAAACTTGTTTTGAAGTTGCCTCCTGTGTATTAACCTCTTTCGATGTCTCATCATCTTTAGAGCACTCAAGATTACCAATAATTGAATTGAATTGCTGCCATTCCTGGAGCAATTTCGGGTCAATTTGAGTATTTTCATTCACATTTATGATGCTCTGTTTCTGCTCTTTTGCCTGGGTTTCCTCTTGTCTTTTCATATGCACTTCTTCCTGTTTCTTTGATGTAACAGAAGGTTCCTTAATAATTCGTTGTTCAGGCTCGCTTGATTCTGTTGTTGGGGTTGTCGCTAACAGATCTAGAGGCAGAGTTTGCAACCTTTGTTCTCTAAGTCTGTTGAATTCAACTAATCCTTCATCTTTGTATTCGATTATAGCCAGCGATTTAACATGGTACATTGACTCGGCTGATGAGAATAGGTCATCAAACTTATCTTGTTTATGTTCAAACTTGGTCAATTTGGCCTGTTCAAGTGCATTTAGGCGATTTTGTGTGAATCAAATCGCCTACTAGGGAGAGTTGCTAGAGTTAATGACTTTATTTTTTCAGATTCTTTCTCCGCATGTTTGAAATCATGTAGAGTGTAGATACCACATCTCAGGGGAAAAGAGGGCCAAACTTGCTTCTTATTTTTCTTTAGAGTTTGTGTAACTCCTTCGGAGGTAATCTGATAGACTATCTCCCTGACCAACAGTTTATCAGGTATGTACAAAGGAAGAACGTGAGGTTTGGCTTGACTGCCAAAAATTCTTATATAAGTAAACTTTTCCTCTCCGAACCAACTTCCTATTGATGTCAAATCAATCCTTGCTTGGTAGGAAATCTTTGGGGAAGGCTTATTAAAGATAGAATGATGAATGGGTAACATAAATCCATTGCAGATTTGGTATAAATGGTGCTTGTAGTAAGTTTTCCACAACTTTTGATGGTATATGTGAATGGGCGTGGGGTCTTGCTAAGTCCACCTCCATCCAAGCACAGGAAATTGATATTTAAAACACAGGACGTCTAATATATAAGCACTGTAGTAGAATGGAGGAATAAGCCTTTCAGTGATGTGGGATTTGGTTCTAAAATCAAGAACTGTGGTTGCTAGCTTATCAGACAGTATAGTTTCCCAATCCATTATTTCACCATTACATGCCGCTTCCATCAAGGGAACCATTTCTATAGTAAAATTAGCGGAATCATGCAACCCCCACAACCTACACACCATTATCCCAGCATAACAATAAGGAGAGCATAGAGAATCAACCGAGTACTTACCCGAAGATTCATGCTTGTGTTTTGCTAGATTTTGCCTCCATTCCCGAATGGGTTCGGATTCAGTTTCGTTCTCATCTAAGAATTTCTCCAAAAATGTCGTGTTGTACTTCTTCTCTGGCACAGGCAAATGATACATTTGCCTCAAATCATCAGATTGAAATGAACCGAAGATTCTCCCATCTCTGCTGCTAAAGGTTCTGTTTGTGATTCGGATTTCCTCAATTGCCCATCTCACTACATCCGTATATGGGAGAATTTGTTCCCGAGCTGCTAGCCGATGAAGGAAAGATTCGGCTAAGTCCTTTAGAGTAGCATCAGATTTTCGAGTGCTATCTGCTGAGGCTCGTACTACTGTCTTCTATGGTTCTTCGGCTTCAATCAAATTATAGGTACTTTTCCAAGTAGTTTTGTCGAGTCCTATACATGTAGTATCTGATATCAATCCTTTCTTTTTAGTTCCTGGATCAGCGATGAGTTGTCCTGTGGCCGGCGAAGCGGAAGCGATTGCAGTTTTCTTAGACTTGTTCCCCACTCTGCTTGAATTCATTACTTCGTAAGAGTTCTGCACAGGAGTGACAATGAACATAATACATAAAATTGATAGCGTAAAACCGAATATGATCAATATATATTGATCAATGCATCACGAATGATTAACTTAAGGTGGCCACGGATACAATCTGTGAAAAGATTTTTAGGCTTACTCTTTCATTAAATGGCTGTTAATACCTGTCAATCCTTTAAATGCCCATCATATCAATTATTGGCCGAATGATTTCTAGAAGAGTGCCTTGGATGTTTTGGCGGTTGAGCGTAGATGAATGACTGTTTGGAAGATAAGGCTTCTAATACGAATTAATCGTAATAACCCTGCTTTAATATTTCTTTGAAATTTGCGCTTTTGGCTTTATCGCAATCGGGCGTCGGGGAAATCTTAAATCGTTACATTGGTTCCATTTGGCATCCCCGATCACTGATAGTGATATCGCATCACATCGGGAGTATTAATCTGGGCACTTTGAAAAGCATGCATGGTAAATCCCCGATCGTTGATAGCGATATTGCATCGCGTCGAAGTGAAAGGAATTTTATTGTGCCAACTTATTATTGCCGATATCTGATAGCCTATTGTGAGTCGTCGCATTGGAGAAAACCAATGGCTCTTTAAGTTATGCCTCTTTTGTCATTGTGATATGCGATCTTGCGATCGCTTTATTGCAACGATAAAAGATTAATCATTTATATATATATAAGACCTTTAATTGGTTTATCAAAAAGGTTTTGTAATTCTTTTATTTTGTTTTCGGACCCTTTTGAGTAACACTAAGTTGATACCAATTAAAATTAAAAGGGACCCATTTCACATGATAGTTTTGAGAATTATAATGATATGAAATGGGGGGTTGTTGTAGAGCACAATAGAATGGTGGACTCATATTCTTTAGCCTTTGCATCTTTCCAAACTTTGTCTTTCACTACTTCTTCAAAAGTGCATGCTTCAATATTAACAATGTTGCTCATGGCTACCACGTATTCCTAGATCCAACATGGTTTCTTGCTTTTTGTGAGGGATCCACCAGGTGACGCATGTCTATCAACATCTTGTAAAGTGTCACAATACCATAATCAACTTTTTATAGTACATGGAGAAGGATCCAAGGAGTCTATGGGATCCATGTTCATTAGAAACATCAAACTCAGGCTTGGGATCTTCTTATGCATCCAAGGCATCATCATGTCCTTAAAAATTAGTAGGAGGAGGAGTGTATATGACTTTTCAAAGAGTTGCATCTTCATCAAATGCTATATATCTGCTAAAATATATGTTTCATTATCCAAGTACATATATTATATAAGCTTTATAATTTTCATAATAATTAACAATCATATAGTTCTTACCACACTGGTTGGTTCGAAAACGCGTCGACAAAAGATTAATTATGTGATTTTGCTGAAAATTTCTAAACAATCATATAGTTCTTACCTAAAGCTTCCATCTTGTTACTCTTTTCCTTTTGCACATGAAGGTAGAAACTGTTGTCAAATATCCTTAAGTGCCCATTTTGTTCCAGGTTATATCATGTGGTGGTCTCTTTTCCAATTCCAACTTCTTTGCAGAAGTCCTGAACTCTTGTCTGCTCAAGTCATGGGATGGATCGACACTTTCCTCAATCTTGATATAAAGGACTTGGTTCTCACATTCGTTAAATATACCTATTGATACTGGAACAAGAGAAAGAGAAGAAATAACAAAGTAAATAAACATACTGGTATGCTTGGTGATGAGGTGAGTATTTCTTTCATTTCTAGATGTGAGTGACTTTTTCATTATCCTCGAACCAACTTCTTCTTTGATTTTACTCTTCCGACACTATTGTACACCCTGAGGATCTTCATCATCTATTTTTCTTGATAGAATCCTCATCAAGAAGTTAGTGAGAGGATAATTTAAATACTCATGTAGGAAGAACAATCAATGATCTATAAAGATAAATATAAACAAGAGAAGTGACACAAAGAAACAACACAAGATTTTGAAATACTTATCTTTTAATGTTAGATCCCTCTTGGTCTAACCTTTATAAGTTACCATTATCCATCAATCATATACCACTGGTAGAAGAAGTCCATATTCTTGAACACCATTTGGAAAAATTTGTCATGATCCACTCTAATTTGAGGAATTTTTGAAACCATCTTTTTCACATGACGAAATGCTTTATGGTGAAAATGAGTGAACTTTTTGTGCCGTAGTTTATATCGATTATTACTTATCATGAATCAATGCATGTATATGGCTTCCATTAATTTTATATTTTTTTTCAAATCTTGATCCCATTGTGAAGGAATGTAACAATACTTATACTTATTGACTTCATTGTCAGCAATGATATTAGATATAATCAATCTTTTCTTGATGCAAAATATCTTAGTTTAGAAAATTATCATTCCATTGTTTTCAAAAGTCACGATCCTTACCTACAACCACTATTTTCATTAAAATATACTATCAAAATTAACAAAACCCATAAGATGTAATTTCTCATATAATGCGAGAGAATCAAAACCAATCTATCTTCAACACTCAATCTCTATGAGTGATTGTTTCATAACCTTGTATGCATTATAATTATTTTCAGGAGAACACTTTCTTGCACATGCATAAAAATAAGTAAAATCATTCTTTACTTTTACATGCATCAACAAATACCAAAACCATAATTACCAAACACATGCAACACCTTGAGTTTAAGCTAGGTACACACAAAACATCTTGACCTAGATAAAAAGAAAGAGAACTAGACCCCTTTATAGGACATGTAGTATAATTTTTAGATCTGTCTCCCTCTCAACCAAATTTAGGTGATATTTTTATAACCAGTAAAGTGCCTTGAAGCACCATTATCAACCAACTAGCTTTCACAAGAATTTGGAGGAGAGGAAATCGAAAGAGCGGAAACAAGAAAGTACTATGAGTTGGGCTATAATTTCAGTAGAAAATAAAACAACAAATAGGATCTTCTTATTTCAGTAGCAAGTAAGAAGCAACAAATAAGATTTTAGCAATAAGAAAGGAGCAAAAAAGAAGATTTCAATAGTAACACATAAGGGGCAACAAGTGATACTTAAACAACAAATGAGAAGGGAAATTGCAGCTGAAAATGAGCAGCAAGAAGAACGAAAAACAAGAGATATTTGAGCATAAAGAGAGCTATATGTGGAGTGGACAACAAGATTTATTATATCATAAAGAGCGCTACAAATGGAGTGAACAACAAGACATATTTCAAAAGAAAGAGAGTTGGAAGTGGAGTGGACAGCAAGAGATATTCCATCAAGAAAGAGAGCTGCAAATGGTGTGAACAATAAGATATATTTTAGTAGAAATAGAGCTAAAAATAGGAACTTGTCTTCTTGAGCTTGTTTTCACCAAAGCTCATATACCATGTTCAAATTTATATGTTCTATTTTGTTACAATCACTTAAATCCAAAACTTCTTTATTCTACACAATAAATTAAGTAATTGTAGATATAACATAAATAATATAAACCATATCCACAATGGAATACAACCAATAACTCAATGAGATAGAGAGAAGCTAGGTCAATGAGCACGGAAAACCCACAAGGAGAAAACCCAACTAGATTATTCTTCTATTAGAAATCAATTTTTCAACAAAGATGCATAGTACATTAAGAGACTGCAGAAGTTCACCGTAATTTTAAGAATATATCTGATA
Organism: Pinus taeda; assembly: GCA_000404065.3. Lineage (NCBI taxonomy): Eukaryota > Viridiplantae > Streptophyta > Pinopsida > Pinales > Pinaceae > Pinus > Pinus taeda. The sequence continues at coordinate 43,311 of APFE031539743.1, forward strand.
ACGTTAGTTAATGCAAACTTTGAATCACTTAGGCTCTCCAACATGTTCTCTTTCTCTTTAAGATTCTCTCTCTCTCTCTCTCTCTCTCTCTCTCTCTCTCTCTCTCAATATTTCTCTAGACTCACCAACTCTCTCTTTCTCAAGTTCAAATTCTCCTCTCACAAGCACAAGTGTATATTAAGTGAGGATGAGAGGCACAAAAATATAGGAAGAGAGAGAAGGTCAAATTCACGAGGGAGTGACTCCTATTCCTAAAGGAGGAGTTACATATGCCAAAATAGGAGTGTAACTTATGCCATAAGGAGAGGAGTGCAACTTATACATATAGGAGAACATTGTAACTTTCGCATTAAAGAGGGGTAAGAGGAATCTTTTGTGACGAGTCATTACATTGTGTAAGAGACTATAAGAGGTGCGTAAGAGCACTAAAGTGAGAGAGGAATGAATCCATTAAGAGAGAGGGAGTAATAATGAATATGAATAATAATGGATTCATTCCTTCTCTCTTAATGGATTAATATTAATATTAATATTAATATTAATATTGTCATTATTAT
>APFE031539743.1:44209-62290 GCA_000404065.3 Pinus taeda
GAGTAAATCAACTAGGAAAGAAGAAATTGCATACTTAGACATCTCCCCGGTAATTGTGCTACAAAGTGATGGCCCATAGTCTTATAGCAAGGATATTGTAACTCCGAAGGGTCTGAAATTCATGCATTTGTTTTGTAAATTTGTGTTTATTTGTAGCCTTAACGAGGAAGTTGTTTCTATGTCTTGCATAGTAGATAGGACCTTCTCCTCCTATTCCAAAATGGACAATTCATAGAGTTTTAATTTGTCCACATTCACAACTAAGTAAATGAGCATGTATGGGAATCGAACGAAGTCTATTATTTTTAAATCCCACCTTCCCTAATACCTTGAAAGGCATATAGTGTAGAGCTTTAATCTTCTTACTAGGACCTTATATTATTTCCTTCTTAATCTATATATATAAAAAAATCTCTCATGTATAATGACTTTTTTGTGTGTTGATCAAGTCTAGCCTTATATTTTTTGTATTTCTTTAGTATCTCTTATCATTAAAAATGGATATGCCCAAATTTTTCAACGGACTTCTCTAATATAAATGCTTCACTACTTATCTAACCATTTGCTCATTTTTGTTGCCCATATACCACATACAAGTTCAAAGGAGGTAAATAACCAAAACATGTTTCAAAAGAGACTTACAAGTAGAATTTTGGATTGTTATATTATAAGAGTGTTGAATATATCATATTTTGTCCCAATTATGTGTATGCTTCTAATTATAACCCCTCATAATATAAACCTAAGTCTCATTGACTACTCATATCTACCTATTTGTCTTGGGATGGAATGTTATAGAAATATTCATCGTAATATCCGTCTTCTTCCAAAATGTGGCGCAAAAGGCAATGATAAATTTCATATCCCTATCCTAAATAGTGCTCCTTCTTATAACAAAGTGCACCCAAACATGTTTAATGAACATGTTTGTAGCTTCCTATATTATGATGGGATTTTTACATGGCATAACAATACAGATCTTCTTAGACCTTTCAACTACCAAAAAAATACACATGTCTCTTCCAAGTTGTAGGTAAACAACCCACAAAATCCATGGAAATTATTTTTGAGGGTTGTGAGTTACATGTAACAGTTGGTATAAACATATATTTCTATTATCAACCTTGGTGGTGCAACAAAGTATGAATGCTCTAGTAAATTGTGCTATATCTTCTTTCTTGTCAAGTACACGTACCTTTGTGACTTAGCAATTGTCCTTCCCAACACAAAAATATCTTGTAACCTTGGAGGTATAATCCTACATAATAATACACAATCACTCACATTTAGGAATATGTAGCTCATCTATCATGTTGGGTAACCCATTCTTGAGATGAAGTCAACCTTGTCATCACCTTGTTCCACATGAATTTAGCCATGTAGCTATAGGCAATTCTTTTTATGCATCATGTGTAATTGGATCCACGTGTATAGGACTTTCAAATGTTGTAATCTTTGATGTGGGTGTTGGACATGGAATCCCCCCGAGGCATGTTTCGGGGCTTAAAGCCCAAGTTTTTCACCAAATCCTTTTGTAAAAGCTATGCGAATTGTGGGCGTGGAGTGCGAAATCATAATAGAGTCACAGGATTGTCTGCCCTCATTTTTGTAAAGTAATGTCAGCTAAATAGACCTACCTATGGTCCACGGACCATGGGATTGTATAAATGGAGTGAGGCTCTAAGTGTAAACGAGGGAATAGCATAACTAATAGAAGGGAAGCATGAGAAGTCTAAGTGATCGAATTGTAGTGTAAAGTGTGTCTTTCGGTCGTAGAGTAGGAGAAGGTTCTGCAGCTGAGTGCACAAAAGTCTAGTAGTCCATAGCTGAGTGCGCGGACCCCTACAGCTAAGTTCATAGGGCAGGTCGAGTCTATAATCATTGGAAGTTTTTATGTGTATCTTTTCCCATTTAATGTATGATTGGATATAATTTGCAAGTATATTGTTTATTTGTTGCGCGAACTCATATGAATATTTTGTGTAAATAAACATAACCTAAGACATCCAAGTAAGCGAAGGTAATTAAATTGTATAGGAAGATAAGTAAGGTCTTGGGTAATAGCCCACGGTGCTGCTCTAGCAGCGTGGAAGCTCCACAACCCCTGTTTAGGGTTGCGTGAAGGTAGTATATCAGGGCGTGAGGAACAGGGAAGTGCGTGAAGTGACCTGCATGTAGGGACGAACAGTTGGACTAGTTGAACCTCTCAGACATCTTAAGGGTGCGGAAACCTAGTTCCAGCACCCTCCCATTCTTCTTGGGGTGAGACCTCAGTGTGCACTCCGCGGATTGTTGCCCAAAGGTCCAGTAGTATAGGGATTTGTTTGGCTAATTAACTCTGAACCTAACGCTAAAGGGCAAGTAGTATAGGGATTTGTTTGGCTAATTAACTCTGAACGTGGGTCAGCCCCAACAAGCCAACAATGGGTGACCTCAAAATTTTGTTTTCTAAGTTATTAGCTCTAACATTAATGTATTTGATGCCTATATGAAATTGTTTTATTAACCCCATCCACTTGTAATGTCTATTTTGTTGAGGCTTACGTCAAGATTACAAATATTGTAGTGGTTGGTGATATGTATAGATAATGGTCTGCTTTCCCATTTCCATTTGACAAAAATTTTCACTAGGACATAGATTTTCTTATCATATACATGGTAGATTAACAAACCCCCATGGAATGTTTACAAATAATAATATACTAACTTATCTCCTTGCATCAAGACTACTCCAATGGCATACCAACTTGCATTCATCTGCACTGCAAAATAATTTTCTCAATGCAAGAAATGGTATATGACTACTATTTTGTTTTAACTCATCCAAAGCCTTCTACTGATTTCTTTCCCATCCAAAACTTTTACTACATTTTTTTGTCATAGATTGGCGTCACTGAAAACAATACCGTGAGCTTTGATAGGTATTATTCTACTCTGAAAAATGTCCTAACTTATTTGTTATTAGTATGAAAAGGTCATTTTATGATGGCCTTCATCTTTGTGGGATCTATCTTGAGGTTAGCCAACAATTAATACTTCTAATTTTAGACTCTCTAACATCTACATCAAATGTAAAATGTGCTCCTCATACGGGGAGATATAAACCAATATATTATCAAAATATACTATAACAAATGATTTTAAATATAGGAATAATACATCATTCCTAAGTCTCATCAATGTAGATAGTGTATTACACAAAAAAAACAAAAAAAAAGGTTGCATGGAAAACCATTTATAAAGTGCTTTGCTTGTCTTGAATGTGATATTTTAGGTGTCTTTTTCTTTCACACATAAATAATAATATCCTCATTTCAGATCCAACTTAGTGAAATACTTGCAATTTGTTGTGAAAACTATTTAGATATTACATTGGATAGTTTGTCACAATAAATATAATTATCCCATTGGATCTCATGTTGCGTTTGTGCAATGTCTAACGTGTTTAAATTGCATGACGTATAAATGTTGAACTTAAACGAAGGACGAAGAGATAATAGAAGTTAGATTAGGATGCAAAAAGATGTTTGGTCACACGCCCATTTTCACCTAAGGGGTGGACTCAAAGGAGAATACATGCTATGTGTTTGGCTTACGACTATTTTAATAAGCCAATGGAGATACAATACCTTTATGACGTAATGGTCAAATATGGTACATTGGTAACTAGTTGGAACAGCCCCCAATATGGTACATGAGTAGATAGTTGGAACAGACAATTAATGATTCATCTTGTACCGTAGAGTTTGTGTTTCCGAGCTCACATCTATGATAGAGGAAGTCCATAATGTATAGTACGATCAAGGTTGGTTAACTTCAACTATTTTGCATATTTACCGATGATAAATAACAGATCCAATCTATAATCGTGAAAGAAAATTGAACTTACATGGATGTGTGTCTTTGTACAAACTAAACTAGTTTGCTTCTTATCAATCCATTAATCGGTCTCCCGTCTACAACAAAAATTGTGAAATGTAAACGCCCCTATAATTTCCAGTAGAAACAGTGTAGTGTAAGGCCAAAGTGTGGGGAATATGCATCTACCAATAACGAAATGCTGAAATGCAAATAGGCTAAGAACAAACGGTCTCAAGGGAATATACATCCACCAATAACGAAATGTTGAAATGCAAATAGGCTAAGAACAAACGGTCTCAAGGGGTCTCAAGGGAATATACATCCGGGAATATACATCCACCAATAACAAAAGGTTGAAATGCAAATAGGTGAAAAACAATGGGCTGAGGGGTATCTTTTATTGGATTGTGGATTTTGGTTTTAGAATATTTTAGAATAGTAAGATATGGTAGTGTAAATAATCGAAAATCTTATAGAAATGATGTGAGTTGTTTAACTTAGCACATATCTATAAAATTCTGGAAAATTCTAGAAATTTTCAATCAAATTAACTTTGGGGACACTGAGAAGCAAAAGCTCAATGACATAAACAAAATGCAAACTGGGAGGCAAAATGCGAAAAAATGGAAAATTCTAGAAATTTTCAATCAAATTAACTTTGGGGACACTGAGAAACAACAGCTCAATGACATAAACAAAATGCAAACTGGGAGGCAAAATGAGAAAAAAAAAAGATTAAAGTCTATAGGAAGAAAACGAAGGGGAAAGGTTTTTATAATATTCAAAAATTTAAAATTTAATCATCCCAAAACGGCTTGTTTAAAGAGGAAGATAGAGAAATCGATTTTGGTTTTGATCCGAAATCGATTTTGGTTTTGATCCGTCCAATGGAAAGGATGACCATAAAATATTGGCTAGCGTTGATTAATTCATCTTAATTCAAACAACATTTAGTCATGTGAATGTACGTCATAGACAGATTTGGGACTGCATTAATCAAAACATGAATCTTTCACATCATATAAAAAACTGATTAGAAACTAGGAAAATTGTAATTTTATATTTTTTAGATGGTAAAATTTAAATTAGTTTTACTAAACTAATAACTATAAAATATGAGGAAATATAGTGTCACCAAAGCTAACTAAAATCTCTGAGCCTCATTTTCTTTACATCAAATATGGTAAGTTCAATTGAATCAATATAAAAGGACAGATTATATTTTCCTGGTTTACTTTTTATAATTTCAAAATATAAGGAGAAATTATACTTTGGAAAATTTGGGAAATAATATCAGTCAGATTTTGGAAATGTTCCCAAATTTACAATTAAAAATAATAATAGGTTACAAACCACTGTGAAAGGGTTAAATACACCTGCAAAGAAATATGAAAACCAACATGAAAACATGAATTTCAAGCATTCTTTTGTGGTAATCGATGGTTTGTTTTCCCAGACAAGGTCCCAAATCCGGATTGGGCGTCCCAATCGTACCCAGAAGCTGGGATGTCCATCAACGACTTCTAGGCTTGTGCCTCTGATGGCCAGAACTCACGGTAGGGGTAAGCATGGTTCAGAAACTGAGTTTCTATGTTTCTCAAACTTAATCTTTTCTGTCTCTGAAATTTTTGATTGACGGATTTATATTTGCAAATTTCTGTATAGACTGTCAAAATGAAGAAACAGCGACATCATTCAAAATTCTACTTCATAGATAACTCAAAATTTGTAAATATATATAATTTCTGTAAATATAGTAGCTATTTTCAGAATAGTTATGTTCCCCCTTCTGACACACTTTCGACAGTCATAAACACCACAGGGAAGTGAGGGGCTTACCAAGTCAGCGAATCGATGTTACTCCCAATCTATGAAGAGTTTTTTAGAATTTCTTATGTACAGAAAGTACAGTGATATATTATCTGCACTGGCTATAAAGCTAAGCAAGAAACCCTAGTTATTGGTAGAAGACGATCCCAATGGACCTCACTGCATCAGAGGTTGGAAGTTCATAATTTATCACAAATAGGAAGAAAACAGTAAGCTTGATAACCAAGCGCAAGTTCTAGCGGCTCCACGGAGCTTCTGCTTCAGTTTCAATAGTTTTGAGATTACACATATCGTGGCGGTACTCCCTCTCTGCTTGATGAGCAGACATAAAATCATGTTCTTCCTGCTGTGACAAAACCGTAGAATACTTCTCTGGCTGTTTATCATTGCATTTACGGTCATGTAAGGCGTTTATCATATTACCCAAGTCGTCATATTTTCTGCTTAGGTCTATATGATTGCTAATTGCTGCAAAATTAGGTTTTTTTCTGTCTGGGTTTCGAACGGTAGAGGCGCTTGAATCTACCCCTGGGATTCACTGACTTTCTTGGTAGCAGCCAGCCACGACCGCAATATCAAGGGCGCAGTCAACCCATGAAACGGCAGGGTATGTTCTTCGCAGCATGCTTTCCACCCCAGCCTGACACACTTCCCAGTTACCGCACAACAAAAGTCCTAGCAATCCATCAATCGGATTCCCAATTCTGCCCCAATATTACTGCATCGAACTAAATTAAGGAAACACTCGATTCTATAGCCGGGTCGCCCTTTCTGTCGGTCAAAGAAACAGTATATAATGTAAACAGTGCAGTTAAAACACATTGAGTAAGAAAGATCTGTTTATAATTTGGGAATTGGAGATGCAAATCTTGACATCACAAATTTCACCTAGCCATCAAATATCTGAACATTAAACATATCAGATCTTGAAATATGAAATCTTAGCATTGCAACTACTAAGTGCATGTCATATAAGTTCTAGGTGCGTTCATATTAGGGTTTATGAGTCTGAATTTTATTGTCCAAGCCGAGTTTAGATTGGTATTACCAGGGCTCAAATGTTCGGGGGCATTGCATATGAGATTCGTTAGCCCGGCGCGCCTATAAAAATTGGCTAAAAAATTCGTTGCGTTACCCTGTGACACTGCGGTGCTTATCCAGTGGAGGAAGGCACTGAGAATACAAGATTCGCTGCAGCCCTGTCGATGCACCCGGCGGCCATTACGGCTTATCCTCGTTATATGAGCTGATCTGATAAGAACAACCAAACAGCAATATCCAATATACGGTAGGTTCAATCCATGAACTTGCATGGTAGGGTAATCACCAATAAAACCTAAGATATAGAATTCCAAACTGCAGATATAGCGGAAGCGAACACCGATATGAGTCTGCAGCAGTGCGGCGTTTGTGAATTCCACGATGATAATTTGCCTGAAAATGAACAGAACGGTCTGGAAATTCAGGTTCATGGTGTTGCTCAATGGCGTGATTGACGGGTTATTTAAAAGCGCATTCATCGACCGACCTTTGTGTGCCGTGCCTGACCAACAAACTACTCTAATGCCCCTTCGAATCCCGAAAAGTTCCCCACCCCTAAAACTTAGGCTTTTAGAAAAATTGCATTATTTTGTCGTAGTATTTGTGTTTTCTACACAATTATTTTGATAGCGTTTTTTTTGGTAATAATTCATTTTAACAATCCTCAATAGGACCTGGACCTTTGGAGTTCAAAAACATAAATTCCAACCGCACCTTTGCCGTATTCTCCAACTACGATTCCAGCGGTTTCTTCTTCTTCTCCATTTCTGGAATAATTAGTTCATCTGGTTATAATGCTTTTAACAACAATCACATCATATCTATTCATGAACCCAGTAGCATAGCATAGCATGAACGCCCGTGATCAAAATTATGACTTCCTTTACTAATTTATGATTACTTTGTGAGAGCACTAACACAATGGAATAGACATTAATGGGAAGATGTTTGAAATTTGTAAACTCTCCAATCATATCGCTCTGACGCTCGCACTTAATAAAGACTTCGACCACATAATGCTGGTAAGTTTTGTTGGTTTACCGTTTACAAATATTATAATTAAATATATTAATTTTACTCTATATGGGTAGGGGTGAGATAGTGGAGATGAAGTTTCATCAGATCTTGGAGGGATCTTGTGCTACCTTCTAGAGTGGAGTGAATAATGGACATGTAAACACAAAAATGAGAGAGTTCTACCAAACTTATAACATATATATATATATAAATTTTAAAATAAAGTATATTTTTATTATTGCAAGAGTTAAACTTTATATATATATATACAATTTGAATTTATCATTTTTTAAAATCTTTTTGTTAAATGGAAAAAAATATAAATTAAAAATGTTTATATTTCAAGGAATTGTTTTAAATATAATAAATTTAAAATTAGCATAAACCAATATTCATAATAACCATCCTAGCTCCATTTTAACTCTAGGGATGAAATTTGTAGAGGGATTTGATCCCTCCCTCCCTCTCAACGGTTGATAGAGTCAGACTTAAAATTGATCAAGGTTTGTTTAAGTCATGGGTGGCCATGGAAAATTTGTTGAACATCTAATTATTTTGATCATTTTAAATATGCTATGTTGATCTTCTCACATTCTATGTTGTTATAATCACTTAAATCAAAAACTTCGTTATGTTGCAAATAAGTTAAGTAATTGTAGATAGAATATAAACCATATAAACTATTTGCACAATGGAAGAAAACCAAGAACTCAATGAGACACATGGAAGTTAGGTCTTTGACCAGGGGAAAACCCAACCAGATTCTTCTTCTATTACAAATCAATTGTTCAACAAAGATAGAAAGTACAATGAGAAAATGAAGAAGTTCACACAAATCTGAAGAATATCAATGATAAAAGTAGTTGATTCAAACATTAAATCACTTTGGGTCTCCAAGATATGCTCTTTCTCTTCAACTCTCTCTCTCTCTCTCAATCTTTCCGTAGACTCTCCAACTCTCACTTTCTCAAGTTCAAATTCTCCTTTCACAAGCACAAGTGTGTGTCAAGTGAGGATGAGAGGCACACATAAATAGGAAGAGAAAATCCGAGAGTGAGTAACTCTTATGCCTCGAGCAAGAATTACATATGCGAAAATAATAGTAACTTATGCCATAAAGGAGAAGAGTGTAACTTATGCATTTAGGAGAGCAGGGTAACTTATGCATTAAAGAGGTGTAAGATGAATCTTTTTATGATGAGTCATTAAAGTGTGTAAGAGAGCATAAGAGGTGTGTAAGAGCACTAAAGAGAGAGGGGAACGAATCCATTAAGAGAGAGAGAAACATATGCGTTAATTGATGGGAGTTACATATGAGATGATTGAGTATCATGATTGAGAGACTTGAATTTTTTTTAATAATAATAAAATTACACCATAAGAATATTAATATTAATATTAATATTAATGATGGTGGCTACCGTCCACTGAGACCAAATTAGTCTATCAGACCTATAATTTTCTTAGTTTCTCATTGTATGGCTCCTCGTCTTTCTTTGTGAGATTGGTGTTGTAGCTTTCCTTTTTTTCTCTATGGTCTTCCAACTTTCTTTATCTTGCATCTCCTTCGTCTCTTCTCGTTCTTGGGACATTGTTGTCTTAGCTTCGCAGTCTATTGTGTTTGTCCTTTTGAAGATAGTCGGAGAAGAAGTTTGGTCTAGGAGATTTTCTTTGCTATCAAATGAAGATTTATTTTGTGCGGTATTCAAATCCTCATAACTGTTGATTCTTGAGGGGTTGTTGAGTTCACTCTTTTGTTGATGGGTGGGGCTTTCCCCCTACTTGTCTTGAGATTTTCTTCTTTCTTGCCTGATTTCTTGTGATTCAAAGTTTTCTTGAGATCATCATCATCATCAATAATATTAATATTAATATTAATGATAATATTTATGATTAAGCCAAAATTGAACTATTACGATCGATTAATGATCGGGATGGATTTTCCATAAACAATAATTGATTACGAATTGATGCAAGGTGATTTACTATTTTCCAAAAGCCATACTTTAGACTATATATTTTTAGAAATTCATCATCGAGATTTCAATTTTGAGCACTCCCTCTCAGCTAGTGAGAATTTCTTCTTGCGGTAATGATCTATGCCTTCTCTACTCATATTTGTTCATATATGCTCTGTATCATCTTGAAAAATGTTGTCTCACTCTAATGAGGAGAATCATCATAGGGGAGACTCATCCATCACCGTATATTTACTTGGGGGGGAATTATATCACTTGCCAAAATATGATAAGGATTTCGCACATACAAGTCTCATCACTACTTGGGTGTATCCACTTGTAAACAAATGAAAATGATCTTTCACATCCAATTCTCATTAAATGTCAAGTGGTGTAACACCTGCATCTTAGACAAGTCACACAGACAAGTCTTAGTACACATATTAGCTAGATAGGTGGCTCTTCCCACATCCCAGATTGTGGGTCAGATGCATATTGAGGCCTACTCTTTTGGCACACACTACATAAGAGGTCCCTCATCCTCAGGAGATTTTCAGCATAATTCTCTCATCCTATGAGCTCTAAGAGGGAGGAAGACATCTCAATGTTCTCGATCAACTTTGACCACTTCCTAAAATGGTCACTTCCATAAGTCCAAGTTGCTCTCCAAAAACCAAGAAATTTATGTTTAGTAAAGGCTTGGTAAGAATTTAAGTTATCTGATCATGAGTCATAATATGATGGAGCCTCACTACTCCTGTATGCACAATATCCAAGATATAGAGATATTTGATCTCAATTTGCTTGGACTTGTCATGGAAAATAGGATTTTCTACAAGATGAATCTTACTCCTATTGTCACAATATGTAGTTGTTGTGTTTAGAACTTGCTTAAATAACTCTCCAAAGAGCTTCCTCAACCATATTTCCACATAGTTACCCATGCTAGCAGTAATGTACTCAAATTTAGTTGTATTCAGTGCAATAGATTTCTGTTTTTTTCTCATCCAAGGGGCCATAGTAGATCCCAAGCTAAAGTCACAACTAGAAGTGTGCTTTGTATCACCACAGCTACCAACCTAATTAACATCAATATATCCAATAAGTCATACATTTTTAGCAGTATATCTCAATCCAATATTGATGGTCCCATGCAGGTATATCAACAAATGCTTTCCAGTAATCTCGTGTGCATGTCATCAGTTAATAGTATATTAGCTTAGAGTATTGACCACAAAGAAAATGTTCAGTCTAGTCTTGACTAAGAGCATCAGTGCCCCAATCAGTTGATGATACCTAGAAGGATTTTCCAAATTAGTACCTACATATTCATCACATACCTTCTTGAAAATCATTTCCATTGGAGAATTCATGGACTTACATTATCTCATACTAAATCATTCTAGTAGCTTGACAACATGTTTTCCTTAATAACAAAAAATTTCTCTAGGTCTTTTCCATACTTCCAGACCCAAAAAGTAGTGCATCGAATGAAGATCTTTCATTTCAAATTTAGAAGCTAACTCCCTCTTATGCTCGAGGAATATAACAGGTTTACCAACGGTCATAAATAAATCATAAAAATATAATAAATCAAAAGGCATACCTTGGACTGTCTTGAAGTAAAGATTTTGGATCGACATTACTTCTACTAAAACTAAGCTTCATCAAGAAGTTACCAACACAGGCATATCAAGCTCTTGGAGCTTTATTCCAACCATAGAGGGTTTTCTTCAATCTCAACACATAATATTTCCCGTCATGTACTTCGAAACACTGTGGTTACTCCACAAATACTTCTTCCTTGAGGATTCCATGTAGAAAAACATTTTTATCATGCATTTGGTGAAGGGACCATCCTTGGCTAGTAGCTAGAACCACAATAGATTGGATGGTTGTATAATGGGCAACGGATGAAAATATTTCATCGTAGTCTATTCCCTCTTTCTGAGAGAACCCTCTCACCGCAAATATAGCTCTATATTTTTCAATGCTTCCATCAACACAATGTTAATTTTATATATCCATTTGGAAAACACAATAGATTACCTTGTGGTCTTGGAACCACTTCCAATACATCATTATGAATGATGGACTCATATTCTTCAGCCTTTGCATCTTTCCACACTTTATCTTTCACTACTTGTTTAAAAGTTCATGGCTTAACCTCAATAATGTTGCTCATGGCTACCATGTATTCCTAGAACCAGCATGGTTTTTTTGCTTTCTCTAAGGGATCCTCAAGGAGAAACAGGTCTATCAACATCCTCTAAAGTGTCACAATACCATACTCATACTTTTCTAGTACATGGAGAATGATCCAAGGAGTCCATGGGATCGATGGGTTCATAAGAAAGATCAAACTCAGTCTTGGGATATTTTTATGTATCTAAGGCATCATCCTGTCTTTAAACATTAGCAAGAGGAAGAGTGTATGTGACTTTTCAAAGAGCTTCATCTTCATCAAATGTTATATCTATACTGAAATCTATATTTCTTTGTTTAGGTACATGTATTCTATAAGCTTTATAATTTTCACAATAACCACAATCATATCATTCTTACCTAAAGCTTCTAGCTTGGTAATCTTTTCCTTTTGCATGTGAAAGTAGAAAGGGCAGTCCAAAATCCTTATGTGTCCATTTTGTTATAGGTTATATCATACGGTAGTCTCTTTCTTGATTCCAACTTCTTTTCAAAAGTCTTTAACTCTTCTCCACTCAAGTCATGGGATGGCTCAACACTTTCCTCAACCTTGATATAAAGGACTTGGTTCTCACATTCATTAAATATACCTATTGATCCCAAAATAGGAGCAAGAGAAACAATAGAAAAGTAAATAAACATAATGAAAGTATACTTGGTGATGAGGTGAGTATTTCTTTCTTTTCTAGATGTGAGAGTGGCTTTTTCATTATCCTCGAACCAACTTCCTCTTTGAGTTTACTCTTCCTGCACTAGTCTACACATTAATGATCTTCAAGATCTATTTTTCTTGATTGCATCCTCATCAAGAAGTTAGTGAAAGAATCATTTAAATACTCATGGAGGAAGAATAATCAATGATCTACAAAGATAAATATAAACAAGAGAAGTGACACAAAAAAACAACATAAGACTTGAAAATACTTATTTTTTAATGTTAGCTCTCTTTAGATCTGACCTTTATAAGTTACCACTATCCATCAATCATATCCCATTGGTACAAAAAGTGCATATTATTAAACACCATTTGGAAAAGTGCATCATGATCCACTCTAATCTGAGGAATTTCATAAACCATCTTTTTCACATGACAATATGCTTTATGGTGAAAATGAGTGAAATTTCTGTGCCATCGTTTATATCGATGCCTTGAAAAATATTCCTTCTGTTGGAAATAATACTGAGAGGGGGGGGTGAATCAGTATTATCATATTAGATAAAACTTTTCAATTTCATACTTAGATTCATATACGCTACTTCAATTAAGTGAACCAGCGTATACACGCGACTGTGTCTAAAGCAACTAGCGTATACCCATAGATCTTATAATTCAGTTTGCTTAATCTTCAGTAGATGCATCAGAACATTATTAAGCATATTAACAGTAAACAGGTGCAGTATAACAGACCAGGACATCACACAAGAGCCACACACATGAACACCATGATATAAGGTGGAAACCCAATGTGGGTGAAAACCACCTGCTGCAATTCGTTTCTTTCTTCTTTAATGAAAAACTTCTTTTACAATATACTGGTGCAGTCCTTTACCAGTATGCAGGCTACAACCTGCAGAGGGCTACAACCCTCTCTCGTTTTCCAACTACTTCTGGAAGGGAGCAACAACCCCCTCAGCTCTTGTACTAGCTGATCCATTTACTAGTACGTAGGTGCTGACCCTACAATCTTCAGGGACCACGTTTCATCAATTTTCAGACTGGATCCAAGAGTACAAAACAAACATTACTGCAATACAATCATCAACTTAAACTTGCATCATAATTCATTAAAAAACCCAATACTGAATCACTGAAACCCTATCATTAAGAACACAGAACCCAAACCAGAGACCAGAACTCTGCAACAACCACTAGAATCAGCAGCAACCTAAGATATCAAACCTTATCATGCATACGCTACTATACTGTACCGAAACCGCGTGTATACGCACTTTCTCCAAAGGCAACCCGCGTACAGATCTAGAAATGATTACTTATGCCTTCGCTGTCAGATCCGACCCTTGCCAAACTTCCCGAACAGACAACCAGCAATACCAGATCCTCTTACTTCGTCAGACACCCAATACTCACCCTTTGCACACCTCTTGGCCTAATGATCTTCTCCTTATATAGGTTTAGGCCTCTCTCAATACCATGGTCCAAAACCATAACAAACCAATACCATCAACCTCGAAACTAGGGATCAACACGTCCGTCGAGACACCATGGTCCAAAAACCATAGGCCAAGGACTAACTGCCACAGACCAAAGGTACTTTTCACATGTACGCGCTTTTACTGAATCAAACCTGCATGTATACGCGGATTCTCCTTGATAAACCTGCGTATATCTCTTTCTTGTCCTGCTGTACTGAGATCTGTCCTCTGATTAAGTTGCCATCACCTGTACCAACCTCTGAGCACCTGTACCAACCTCTGAGTGAGTTGCCATCAAAGACAACACTTGAAACATAATGCCAACAATCTCCCCCTTTGGACTTGATGGCAACCACCACACCAAGTCACTCTCCCCCTTTGACATCAAGGGCAAAGGGTGTACCAAGATATTCTCTTCTTTGGTATACCTTCTACTGTCCATATTGTTGTCCATACTCCCCCTGAGTACATGCTGAAGTGTCTGATTTGGCTCCCCAAGTTGTATGAATCCAACCATGCTCCCCCTGAGCAAATGCAGGTTCTAAGACCAGCAATAACAATTTATCATAAGCCTGCAAAACCATTCCTTAAACAGTAATATGTATCATCAACTTCTAACCATAATGCCAATAATGTATTATTTGAACAATATGCTCCCCCTGAGTGTGATACAACCATTTCTGAACCATTTCCTGAGTCTGTTCTGCTCCCTCTGAGCCTGATCCAACCATGACTGAACCTGAGTCTGTTCTGCTGCCCTTTCTACATATACGCGACTTTGCAGCCTGTAACTCGCGTATATACGTGACTTGTCTTCATTATATCAGCGTATGCAAGGAATACTGAAATTCATCACTTTCAGATTCCCCTGTGTCTGTTATGTCAGCTGACTGAGTTATGCCATACTTTTCTGTCTCTGTCTTCTTCAATTCCTGGAACTGTGATGATGTATGGTCCTCTTGTTTTGAATTTTGAAATCTGCTCCTGCACTCCCTTGCTTTATGCCCATAGTTGTTGCATGTATAACACCTTAAATTTTTTATGTTCCTTCTATCACAATCAATTGCTTTGTGTCCATATGCATTGCAGGCAAAGCAATATCCTCTGAATACCTGGGATGCGATGATCTTTCTTGAACCATTCTACTTCTACATCTGGCTGCAACATGTCCAAGATTATGACATACATAACATTCAACATTATTCAGTGGAGGAAATAATCGTCTATCACGTCCATAGTTAGGGGTAAAGTATCTTCCTTGAGGAATTTCTTTCCTTGGTTGTTCCTTGTTGAGAATTTCAGATTTCTCATTAGAGTTTCTTGCCTCACCTTGTGAATTAGATTCACCTTCAACATATTCATGAAAACCAAGACCAGTCTTGATAGCAGGTGACCTTTGATTATTAAGAATATCATCCAAGGCTTTAGTACTATCTTGAAATCGTAGAAGCTTATCCTTTTCTTTTATTTTACCTTTCAAGATATTTACCTCAACTTGATGTTGTTCTTCCTTTTTCAGATATTGATTCCTTAGGTCTTCTTCAGCTTTTCTCCCTTCTTCCAATTGTCGCTTTAGTTTGATCACTTCATGTTCTTGATTTTCAAGATCTTATTTTAGAGAGGATCTTTGATTCAAGTTTCTGAATAGTTGTGCTCTGATCCTTTGCTATATCCTGCAATTGATCCCTTACCCTGGTTTCTGTCTCCAATTGTTCTTTTAATTTGGCAACTTCTTCAGTTTCTGCATTCTTCTTTTCATGTGCCATGAGACTTTTAATATCTTCGCTATTATTGGATGAAGCATTCTTCTTTTCATGTGCCATGAGACTTCTAATATCTTCACTATCATTGAATGAAATTTTAATATGGGTATAATAGCTTCTACCATCTTCTTCATATATCTTTCCTTTGTTATGAGGGCATCTAGCAGCATAGTGACCAACCCTATCACATAGAAAACATGTGAAAGGTAGCTTACCTTTGAACCGTCCAGTTCCCCGTTCAAGATTCCTGACAAAATTTACCTCATCTTCTTCCCCTGATACTTCGAATGCGGCTTCTGGTGGTACCTCTAGTTGCATTTCAAAAGCAGTTAAGATCTTGTGAAGCTGTGACATGGTGATTTTCTGCACATTATCCTTTTCTTCTATAGCAGATACTTTAGTGTCAAATTTAGTAGACAGAGATCTCAAAACCTTTTCAACTAAGACAACTTCCTCAAATTCTTCACCCAGATCCCTCATACAATTCACAATCTCATCCATACGCAGGAAATAATTAGCTATGCTTTCATTACTATGCATCTTAAGAGTTTCATACCGGATTCTGAGAGTTTGAAGTTTTGATCTTTTTACCTGATCATCTCCTTCGTAGCTTGTGATGATTTTGTCCCATATTTCCTTAGCTGATTTGAAATGCATGATCTTCATAAATTCTGATTGTGTCAAACTACTCAATAGGATAGTAACAGCTTTGGCATTGAGCTCATAATGCTTTTTCTCTACTGGATATGTAGGAGTTGCTGATGGGAATTTGTATCCTCCTTCTACGATTCCCCAAACTTCTGCTCCAAGTGATTGTAGATATGTAGTGGTTCTTCTCTTCCAGTGAGTAAAATCGTTCCCGTCAAAGACTGGTGGCCTAATGTGTGCCTCTCTTTCTGGATTAGCCATTCTGATAGATCTTTTCCTTCAAGCGATCAAGCTTCCTCTGAAGGACCGGCTCTGATACCAATTGTTGGAAATAATACTGAGAGGGGGGGTGAATCAGTATTATCAGATCAGATAAAACTTTTCAATTTCATACTTAGATTCATATACGCTACTTCAATTAAGTAAACCAGCGTATACACGCGACTGTGTCTAAAGCAACTAGCGTATACCCAGAGATCTTATAATTCAGTTTGCTTAATCTTCAGTAGATGCATCAGAACATTATTAAGCATATTAACAGTAAACAGGTGCAGTATAACAGACCAGGACATCACACAAGAGCCACACACATGAACACCATGATATAAGGTGGAAACCCAATGTGGGTGAAAACCACCTGCTGCAATTCGTTTCTTTCTTCTTTAATGAGAAACTTCTTTTACAATATACTGGTGCAGTCCTTTACCAGTATGCAGGCTACAACCTGCAGAGGGCTACAACCCTCTCTCGTTTTCCAACTACTTCTGGAAGGGAGCTACAACCCCCTCAGCTCTTGTACTAGCTGATCCATTTACTAGTACGTAGGTGCTGACCCTACAATCTTCAGGGACCACGTTTCATCAATTTTCAGACTGGATCCAAGAGTACAAAACAAACATTATTGCAATACAATCATCAACTTAAACTTGCATCATAATTCATTAAACAACCCAATACTGAATCACTGAAACCCTGTCATTAAGAACACAGAACCCAAACCAGAGACCAAAACTCTGTAACAACCACCAGAATCAGCAGCAACCTGAGATATCAAACTTTATCATGCATACGCTACTGCACTTTACCGAAACCGCGTGTATACGCACTTTCTCCAAAGGAAACTCGCTTACAGATCTAGAAATGATTACTTATGCCTCCGCTGTCAGATCCGACCCTTGCCAAACTTCCCGAACAGATAACCAGCAATACCAGATCCTCTCACTTCGTCAGACACCCAATGCTCACTCTTTTCACATCTCTTGGCCTAATGATCTTCTCCTTATATAGCCTTAGGCCTTGCTCAATACCATGGTCCAAAACCATAACAAACCAATACCATCAACTTCGAAACTAGGGATCAACACGTTCGTCGAGACGCCATGGTCCAAAACCATAGGCACAACTTCCAAGGAATAACCGCCACGGACCAAAGATAAGTTTTCCACATATACGCGCTTTTACTGAAGCAAACCTGCGTGTATACGCGGATTCTCTTTGATAAACCTGCATATATCTCTTTCTTGTCCTGTTGTACTGAGATCTGTCCTCTGATTAAGTTGCCATCACCTGTACCATCCTCTGAGCACCTGTACCAACCTCTGAGT
>APFE031539743.1:64359-99680 GCA_000404065.3 Pinus taeda
ATACCACTTCATCAAAGACAGGGCGTTGAAGGGAGTAGTCAAGCTCCAAAATATTTCTAACGAGGAACAATTGGCAGAAATGTTCACCAAGCCCTTGTGAAGGGCAAGTTTGTCTGGTTCTGAGACAACTTTGAAGTGGTGGAGAATACCTTCCTCGCTAAAGAGTGTCAGTGTTTGTAGCACAACCAAGTATTTCCATGAGGGTGTCTACTTATCGAAATCATCATTAAATACAACCTATGTTTTTTACAAAATTTCACTTTATTAATTAATTAAGTGAATGCTTTTTATTAATGTGACTAAAGTGGGTTACTTAATGATTTAATTAAAAAAGAACCATTGATCCCATGGTTAGATCTTAACCGTTGAAGATTAGGATTTTGGCTCATGTTAAAGTTGTAAAAGAAAGAGAGGGCAAAGGACAAAGACAAAAAGCATTTCACATGTCAAGTGAGTGAAGAAGAAAATCAAAGATCTTATTTTCAGCCGTTGGCAAGAAGTTTCAACAGTAGTTCAGCGAGGAGAAG
Source organism: Pinus taeda (assembly GCA_000404065.3). NCBI lineage: Eukaryota > Viridiplantae > Streptophyta > Pinopsida > Pinales > Pinaceae > Pinus > Pinus taeda. The sequence goes on from APFE031539743.1 coordinate 64,887, forward strand.
GCAATCAAACAATAGCAAGGAGAAAAGCAGTCATACAGCCCAACAGAGTAGGTCGTACAACCATCAATACAGATTTCGTACAATTGTACAGATTGCAAAGGGACCACATATTTGGTGCAGATATCCCTTGATTTTTGTGCAGACTGAAACTTTTCCAGGTTTGTTGTTCTTTTGTTATTTTATCAGAGCCATTTTCCCTATAAGGGGCCCTTGTAAGTTCAGAAGATATTTTGAATGGTGAACTGATCTAGAAGAGCAGAAATAATTATGCATCGGGTGTGATAATGTGATTGCTTTTCTCGTTTTTTACTGCATTCATGAGTTAATAATTCTAGCAAGTAACTAGATCTGATGTGTTTGTTTGGATAGCTAGTTTTAAGATAATCTAACAATGGATCTAGATGAAGGTTTCTAGACAGAAATGTTTTCTAAAAATAAATGTAATAGTGCTACAAAATTCCTCACCCCAAAGACAACTACCAAGGTCATAGTCACCGCTAAGTAATTACTCAACGAAGGTTGCCAATGAAGCTTCGTTTACTGCCATGAATCAGGAAGGCAGTGGGTGCAGATGACGCTCTCTAGAACACCACCCACATAAAGTGATTATAAGTGTATCAATATGATAGTATGGATATCAGTATTTAGAGCATGACCATTGTATTGAAGGGTTTAAAAATAATCCCATCTTCAAAAATTGCAAAGCAAGAAGGCCCATCACAAGCACAATTATAGCAGTATTTAGAAGATGCAAAAGACACCGGTGAATCAGTTCATGATTCAGAATGGTAGCTACAATACTGATTATTAATGAGATGGATGACAGTGAGCAAAGTTTTGGTCTTGAGAAATATGCAGTGAACACAGTGGATTACCAACAACTTATCAAGTTACAAAAAACTCAGGTATGTGTCGATATGCTTGACAATACTGCAATATCTTATGTTTTCTTCTCCATAATTGCATATTTGAATAAAATATCAAGTGAAGAGGATGATGCAAAATGCATACAGCAGTCTCTTGATAATATTAAAATTAGTATGGGTTTTTAAAAACTTCGGGTACTGCACAAAGCAGAAATAGAACCCTTTGAAGATGTGGAGGACACGGAGATTTAGTCTAGAGCTCAAGATTGTAGCCAATAAGTATCTCAAACCCATCTATCGTATTTTTTTTCTCCATGATTGTAGTTCCAATAAAATACCAAGTTAAGAGGATGAAGCAAAATACATACAACAATCTCTTGATAATATTAAAATTAGTGTGGATTTTAAAAACGTTAAGGTCCTGTCGCCTGCCCAAAGCACAAATAGAACCCCTTGAAAATGTGGAGGACACCAAAGATTTAGTCTATAGCTCAAGATTGCAGCCAATAAATATCTCAATCCGACGCACATAGAATGAGCCTAATGATGATGAACAGAATATTATGCTTGACTGAGATACATCCATGACTGTGAATTTTCATAAAGCACATTGAAAACAATTTTTCAATTATTATTGACAAGACATGCCTAAGGGAGCTTCTCAATTAGCCAAGCTCAGGCTCGGGCTCAGGATGGCTAACTGAGTTCAGGGTTTTGCTGTTCAGTTTGGATCAATCATGTGATAGGAAATGCAAAGTTACAGCGTCAGGGGTTGATTTGGATATTTTTCAAAACTACATCTTTCAGAACATGTTATTCCTAAATCCCAGCATAGAAATAAAGCCAACATCCATTTCAAGGACATTATTTGAAAAGAAAGTGAAGCTTTCACAAGCTATGATCTCACTACCTGACAGGTATGGTTTTGGGCTCATAAAAACATTCAGCTCTCAAATCGTGAGAATCTTCTCTAAATTCTGTTAATAAAATGGGATTGTATATGGGATTTACTGTTAATGCTGCCAGAGAACAAAATGCAGCATAAGTCAGAGTATCTCCATCAATCTCAAGGATTTTGAAACCACACCAGATTGTTAACATATTCTTCATGTGGGAGAATTGTATCCAATCAGCAAACAAGATCAGATCAAGAGACAAGGATCTTGATTACATACTGGTCATAGTATGGGACTTGGGAAGACGTTGCAGCTTATAACTTTTCTATTCAATATTATGTAGTCCGTAAATCTCAGGTTGAACATTTCCCTTCTTGTAGCACCACTGAATGTACTGCATAACTAAAGACAAGAATTTTCCAAGTGGCGACCTTTTGATTTAAACCCTTTACCAGCTTTCATGCTTGAGGATGTTCCGAGGAGAACATAGAGAGAGCAAGGTTATTAACAAAGTGGAGGAACAAAAGGTGGAGTTCTATGGATAGCTATGTCGCATTTTAAAACACATCTTGAGGAAAATATGCAAAAGGAAAGGCTGTCACAGATGATGAGGCTTTGCAAAGTGGTCCTCATTTACTCATTTGTGATGAGGCACACATGATTAAAAGAAAAAAGAAAAAAAGACACAAACGTTGATATAACATAGGCATTAAAACAAGTGAAGACCCAACATAGAATTCCATTGACATGTTCTCCTTTACAAAATAATTTGATGGAATACTATTGTATGGTAGACTTTGTAAGAGAAGAATTCCTGCAAAAATAACTAGAGTTCAGAAACCATTTTTCAAAATTCAACAGAAACTGGGAAGCATGCTAATTCAACTGCAGATGACATGAATATAATGAATCAGAAATCACACATGAACAGTTAAAAGGTTTTGTACAACATATGGGCATGAATGTGATGAAGGATGAGCTTTTCCAAACAATGTACATATAATATCTGTAAAAATTTCTTCATTACAGTGGCAGATATACATCAGGTTCTTAGAAGTTCACAGGTTAATGAAGAATGACAAGAATGCATGTGTCAAAAGGGGACACAGGAAATGCTTCTTTAATGCATATCATTCTTTAACCACGAATTTGAATCATCCAAGGCTACTGCATATAGCCAAAGAGGACAGAGACTCTCAACAAGGCAACAACACAGTTGAAAATTTCATTTTGGATGGTAGCTTCAGCGATGATTACATGAGTCAAGACATCTTGAATGGAGATATGATGAAAGGTATGATGATGATCATGCAGGATTGGAATGTTTGGAAAGGTGAAGCATAGTGAACAGGAGGATCGAGATGCTCCAAAACAAAGCCATGAGTCTGGCATAAGTTCAATGATCTTGTTACAATCCTAAAACTTCCAGTAGGAGCCTAAGGATACAAGGAAATAGTAGTACCCACAACTGTTCGTAAATTTTGATTGTACACATATATAAATGCACTGAAGACAATGCATAAATAAGTGGGAGAGGAATTAATACCCCCGACCAGAACCCCTAACTATAATGTATCTGTACATATGATACTTGGATTGATGAGCCAATGCATGGTAAATAGGCTGGTGAGCCAAGTTTTATTGAGGCCTACGTGCACATGTGTGTATACAATAGATGTGTTAGGCCGGTGGGCCAGTGTATGGATATCTTTTAAGGCTAGGGTGCTTGTGTGTTCAGGCCAGAGAGTCTATGTTAGAAGGCCAGCAAGCCTAGTTGATATATGTAAACATATTGAGATAATAAAATACACAAAAAGAAAGGTGAGGGGGCTAAGCCAAGAAAACAATATTTTATTCCTAGCCACTGTTATAAAGGTAAAGTGGCTTGATGTAAAATATATTCTAATATTCTAATGTACTATTAAAATATAAAGTGAAGGGCACCATGCCTATAAAAGGTGATTTCCACCATTCGCTGGGAAATATCTACCAGCATGGCTACTATGTATTGTTTGAGGAGAGCCAGAGTGTCTAGCTAGCATACCTCGAGGATCCTAGGTGGGTCCAAGTATCAGTGCACTGCTCTGTGAATTGCATTCGGGAAGGCTAGATCCCTAGAGGGAGAAGTGTAGGGACAGGTGCCCCTGTGTGAGGGCCTGGGACCCATGAGAGTAGTTGGAACTCATGGAAGCCACAAGGCTCTGAGACATCCCTAACCGACTCAAGTTAGAAGCCTGGAAGGGTAGTGGTACAACCCAATGGAACGCAAGTGCAACGAAACGGGTGCACTAACATGGGTTGTTTGGGATGATGGGGATGTGAGATTATTGGTTAGAGGTTGTTGGGATTTGGTACCTTGGCCCTGATTATGTTCAGTATTGGTTATGTACTATGCCAGGCTTTGGGTAAAACTTGGTACTTGTAGAGTCATAGCCCCAGCTCAGCAGTGGCCCACTGTCGAGAGATTGTGAACAGCACAACCTAAGGCAAGGTGGAATGTTTTGGGTCTGCAGCCAGTCGGTGAATTTTATTAGACAATTGTCAAACCTGTTTTATATTGCTTATGGTTTATCACTCTCATGCATGTTATTATGCTATTTTGGTTATGTTATACATGTTATGTTTTTATGGTAATAATATCCATGTGGGTGGCATCACCCTAGATGGGTGGCTAAGGAATGTTACACATAGCCAATTGCCTTCCACAAAATGGTTCGCTACAACCATCTTACCCATAGCCAACTATCTTCCATGAAACAATCTACTTCAACAAACCTTGAAGTTACACTAAACAATCCGATTCATCTTCTAAGTTAGTTGTTTGGAACTATCGCATCTAAAACACCATCTTAGATTCAACCACTTCATTCATTACATGAACGAATGTCACACCCTCAAATTATCCAACATATTCACAAAACATGTTCTCCACCTCCAACTGTATTCCAAATGAACTCTCCAGCGGTTTTTTTATACCAAAGATAGCTATTCATTTGTTTTCCTCTAGATAGGTTGATTCTCGCATTTTTCTCAAAACATGGGTAACCTGATTCCTCTCTAGCCAATTGGGTCGTCCTCCTACATTTTCAAATAGACAAATTCCTTTAAGGCATACCTTGACTTGCTCCAACTCAACAACTTGAAGCAAATCCCAAGTAAGTCAGAATATGAAGACATCCAAAAGTCTATCTCTACAACCAAAACTCCATGCAATCCAACAACACCCTACACATAGCATCCCAGTCATTTTGTGAATTAAGGCACCGCAATATGACACAATGTGCCTTGTCCAATACATTGGGCTAGTGTGCCAAAATCGCTATCAAGGTTCACCTAATGAAATAACCAAAGTTGATCCATCTGGTCCATCATCCATCCATGCACCATGCATCAAGTTGAGTCAATCATGCCTTAGCCAAAATTTAAGCAAGGCCAAACATCTATCCTAAATCTCACTAAATCATTTCATGTTGTCCCAAGGTTTGCCTACAAAAGGCATATGCACTTCAATTCAACCACACACGTATCCCAATTCCAATTGAATACTAGTAAATACACACCAATTCACCAAGGGATATTGGGCCAACATGTCTAAAAAATAACTTCGATCATCTAGTTTTGTTTAACACGAAAGCTCCTTACAAGTCAAAGGGGGATCGTTATTGATCTACTATTAGTCTAGCACCCTCCCTTAATGGTCAATATGACCACAACAAGCTTATCTCAAAATTTTACATATTTTTTAAGACCCAAAGATTTGGTAAAAATATTGAAGGGGACAATACTGTAACTCAATAGATCCATCCTCTACAAGTTATTTGATGAAAACATGTTTAGTACACTTGTGGAAAATTGGATTCTTAACTAATTTTAGTACCCCTTCATTGTCATACAATAGGACGTTGGCCCTATTTGCTACATCTTCATGTCTAAAAGAATCCTCCTAAGCCAAACCTCCTCACATGGTCCTTTCACTACTTAATATTATGTTTTCATCCATGAAAGAGATGAAAGATCCATTGCATGCTAGCTAGCTCTTGTTAGTCCATGTGACTACCCCAGTGCTAAGGCTAAATATATATCTAAAAGTTTATTTTTTGTCATCCACAAAACCTACTCAATTTAAATGTGTACCCACACAACCTAGGGTCTTTGCTTTATACACAATCCCAAAGTCAAATGCCAATTTCACTAATCTTAACATTTTTTTTGTTGCAGTCCAATGTTATACTTTTCGTGCTACCATGAATTTGGAAATGAAGTTCACAGCATAGCTCAAATCAAGTCTAATCACTATAAGGTATATCAAGCTCCCCACAAGCTACCTATAGGCTAACTCATTAAATATACCTTAAAATCAGTCTTGGTTAGCTTCAACCCTTTCTCTACAAGTCTAGACAAGATTTTGCAATCTATCATTTTGAATCTGCTAAGAAAACTCTTCGCATATTTAGTTTGTGGGACCAAAATGTTGCTAATTCTTTGCCAAAACTCTACACCTAGACAATAATTTATGAGACCTAGATTAGTCATGTCAATAGCTTTATTCATATTAGATTTGATATGTCCAATAGCACTTGACTTACTACCTATAATAAGACGTCATTTACATATATGAATAGTACAATGATATCATTATCAATTGTTTTGATATATAAATTGGAATCCAAAGTGTTTAGTTGAAACCCCTATTTTCACCAAATACCTATTAAATTTTCATGTACCACGCCCTAGGTGCCTACTTCAACCTGCCCTAGGTGCCTACTTCAAGCCATATAGAGCTTTCTTTAGTCTACAAGCAAGATGCTCCCTCCCCGTAGACCCTAAAAACCATATGATAGATACCTGCAAACTTCTTCCTCCAAATTTCCACTGAGGAAGGAACTCTTCATGTCCAATTGATGGACCTTCTACCAAAATTACGCTGTCAAGGCCAGAACAAATTAGATGGTGTTCATCTTCATTGCATGAGCGAAGGTATCCTCACAGCCAATGCCTTTTTTTGAGAGAACCCTTTCACAACCAATTGTGCCTTGTAGTTGTCGAGTGTGCCATCCCCTTTGTACTTGACCTTGTATACCCATTTGCAGCCAATATGTCACTTTTCTAGTGGAAGACCTAGAAGCTCTAAAGTTTGATTTTTCATTAAACTCATTTTTGGTTGTCATGGCCTTCTCCCATCCAGTTTTCACTATTGCTTCCTCAAACACCTATGACTCATAAACTCCTGGAACATTGGCCATAGGAGCAGAGTTAATTATGTTTGGTTTCTATTTGCTCCTAACTTTCAATTATCATCCCTCAATCATTTCACCCACCCAAGCATCTCTAATGGTGTTATGACACCACTTTGGCCTCTTATTGAGATCCTCCTCATCCAAGTTGTCAATCTAGGATGGTGACTCACAAATTGATAAATTCCATTAAGCTAAAAATCAATATAAACAATCAAAATGGTGACCCTTCACATTCTAGGGTCTTTTCCTATACTAAGTTTTATATTTACATAATTTCACCCAATCTGGAAGGATTAGGTGTCTAACACGCCCCCCCTCCCCCCAAATATAAAGGGATGTTTGTGAGTCCAAGAATCATTATGAATATTTCAAACTTTTCTCTTTCAACTGCTTTGATGAAGATGTCTATAATTTGCTCATTTTTGGAACAATGGCGTAGGTGAATAGTCTTGGCCTCAACATGATGTCGAATCAAATGATACTTTGTATTGATATGTTTGGTTCGATCATGGAATTTCAGATTCTTGGCCAATTTAATTACAGAAGAGTTGTCAATGAAAAGAGGAGTGGACTTCACTTATTTCTCCTGCAAATCTTCAATAATTCTCCTGAGCCACACAATCTCCTTGGTTGCTTCTGCAACTACCACATATTCTATCTCTATTGTGGAATCTTTTGGAACTCACTGTTTGCATGTCCTCCAAGAGATAGCTCCTAATCCAAGACTCGTAACATAGCCTGGAGTAGATACTCCATTTTCCTTATCTCCATCATAGTCTAAATCAAAATATCCAATAAAGGTGAAGTCATACACCTATGTATGTTAGAGTCCAAAGTCCTGAGTTCCTTTCAAGTACTTTAGAACTCCTTTTGCAATAGATTAGTGTCCCTCACAAGGCTTTTGCATAAACTTGGAAAGGATTCCAACAACAAATGAAATAATTGGTCTGGTAGTGGTGAGATAGATAAGGCTTCCTATAAGTTGTCTATACTTAGTTGCATCATCAAATTCATTTCCTTCTTTAGATGTGAGCTTTGAATTTTATTCCATTGGAGTGGACAAAGGATTTAGCCGTGAAAAATTTGTTCAAATATTTTCCAATGTATTTCTTTTGAGAGAGGAATATATACTTCGAATGTTGGGTTACTTCAATGCCCAAATAGTAGTGAAGTTGTCCCAAATTTGTCATCTCAAATCCTTTCTTCAATTCTTTCTTTAAAAATCAAAATAATTTTCATTGTTCCTTGACATCAATAGATCAACTACGTATACCATGTAGGTTTTAACCCCGTATAGAAATTACCTGCATATGAATTCTAAATCACAGGAAAAATGAAAATGCGAGAGCATAACACATAAAACACATATACACAGAGATTTCCCACTGGATCTCAAGACCGAGACTACCAGCTTGATTTTTCATTATGTTCCTTTCAATGTTACAATACATATTTATACATGCCGAAGCATCCAATACCATGGACCGAAAAACCATCGCGGCCAAAACCATGTACCGAAAAACCATAGGTAGGTTCGCCCAACCTAATATAGGGTCCAAAAACAAATTTTCTCGGGGCGCTGCCCCGAACCCCGTAGAGGGGGGCTACTCGCCCCCCTCAAACCCCCTGGACAGGGGGGCCTGTCGCCTCCCTGTGACCCCCCCGCTGCGCAATCGGCGCAACGAAGGGGGGGTCTGCCCCCCCTCTAACCCCCTGGTTCACTATGTGGGTTAGTCGTGGAAAGAATATAACACAACCCAATAGATTCTCCCTCTCTGTTTTACTTTCTCTCTTACTTTAGCGCATTTTATTAATAAATTTTTTTGTACCTACACTAAAATCAATGTACGCTATTAGTATAATAACTTTGAAATTAATGTGCATTATACATCTAGCTACATCATATAAGAGACAAACATCTACATTGAAATAAATACATCTAGCGCAAGAAGTCAGATAGAATTATAAAGAAACATATATACTGAAATCAATGTGTCTAGTGCAAGAAATGAAATAGGATTGGAAATCAAAATGTACTTTGAAATCAATGCATCTAGTGAAAGCAATCAAATAGGATTAGAAATCAAAAAATACACTAAAATCAATGCATGTAGATCAGGAAATTAAATGAGATCAGAAATAAACAACTACATTGAGATTAATGTATCCAATGTAATTAATGAAATAAGATTAGGAATGAACATCTATACTAAAATCAACGCATCTATTTCAGTGAATAATGTTGTATCTCTCTCTCTCTCTCTCTCTCTCTCTCTCTCTCACACACACACACACACACACACACCTATATATATATACATATATATATATTATTATATATATAATATATATACAACACACCACATCCACACACACACAACACACAACCACATATAATATATATAGATATATATATAATATTGAAATCTTATAAATGTGCATACATGTTCCTTCATTTTCTCAATTTTCCATTTTTTACCTTAAGATGTAGCTCACCACCATCCATTGTTTTCCCATAATTTTTCCATCATCATCATCAAAATGGCCCAATGTTTAGTATACAACTTTCCTCAATTAGGGAAATTTCATTAGTACAACTCATATGTGTTGATTTCCACATAGATCCACCGACTCTGTAATTCCATCCAACAACAAAGGTTCCATTTATAGATCATTTGGAATTCCCCCATTTTAAATACCATTGTTCCATCCTCAGAAACTTGTCCAGATAGCCCCGTGTAGTCCCCTGACCATTAACCCATCATGTTTTTACTAGTGGATGTAACATGAAATGTTTCCATTGTCAAGGTTGTGTAGCCAACTACTGTACCAATTAGTGAATCTCCATCATAAGGCAAGACATTGATGGTGAGATCATTTATTAATGTTTTTTTTTTTCTTTATGACGAATTGAATTAATTATTAGAATTTATTTTTTAAATTCCATGTTCCTACTCTTGTAGTTATTACACGATGGTATAGTAGACAGATTGGGAGCACGAAGGAGGATGACATCCCAATGACTAATTATATCATATTTGATGATTTTTCTTAGTTTGAATTATAAATTATTATTTTGTAAGTGTGTAATTTATTGTGAAAAAAAAAAATCTAATATGAATGTCATTTATTTGTGCAATACCCAAGGAGATGACTCATTCAACAAAGAAAAAAAAATTATTTCTTGGAGTATGAGGTGAAATATCAACTTCCACAATGAAAATGATGGCAGTGAGAGTGGAGGTGATAAACGAGTGACTAATGATAGCCATTTAGTATAAACAACATCATATGTTTTTAGATCATGTTTAGGCATGATATGATATTAGAGTTAATGTTTATAGATTTCTGTGGGGTAGATTTTGAGAATGAGTTGTTGGAGTTTGCTCCATAGCATACATGTTTTCTCTGCTTCCATGTTTAGGCATGAGATGTTATTTTTGTATTGGGCACACTATGACATTTTGTTAAAAATGTACATTTGAATCTTTCTCTCTCTCTCTCTTGATGTTTACTTGATGTTGAAGTGTTAGAATGCTAGGATGAACATATATATGTATGGTGATGATGCAATTCATTGATGTCGAAGTGAGCACACTAACATGTTGCATTGTTAAATTTTTTTACATTGGGATTTTAAATTTATGTGAGTTAGATATATTCCTAGTGAGGTAGCACTTCGTCAATTACAAACATGATTCCAAACAAATTACAATAAGTCCATCATGATCGCAAACAGATTACAAGAAGTTTTATCTCTTAGGTAGAACCTCTTCATGCATATACCAAATATTAAAATTATTTATTACAATATTTTATGTAATATAAATATGCTTTTTTTTATCTTGTAGTTATATATTAAACCATAAATAATTTCAAGCCTATGTTATATCAAATCAACATGAATAATAAATTTTATAAATTACTTAATCATGAAGACAATGTCATAAGATAAAACAAATTTGTAATCACACAATTTTGGATAGAAAGATACTTTATACATATATAGAAGAAATGAAATAAATTTTAAAAAATATATCATGAAATTGGTATGATATCTAGCTCTCCAAACTATAGCAAGGTAAAATCATGAAAACATAGCCACCATTAAAGATTCACAACGTGCCAGAACCAACACATTCAAGTACTCCTTTTACTTCAACAACATTTGATCACATATGCTTTTAACACTAGCATTGTTTTCTTCTTTAGGGTTTATGGACCCTAGCGATTTTTCATCACACAAGTGCATGAAAATATAACTCTATTCCCAATCTCCATATATACTTTTCCATCTTAATATATGTCTACTAAAATCCTTATCCTTCAACTCTTACATCAACATAAACAACAACATCTCCATGGAACATCATGAAAGATATAATAAAAAAATTTATTTTAAGAAATATATCACACCTTGCTTAAGACTCATCAATTTCATCTTGCCATGATCTTTCCGTAGCCTCACATCCCATAGGAACGAGGTTTCAAAATAATTAAAGTTGTTAGCTCAAATATCCATGTCTTCTATTAGGCTAGAAAATTTAGTAGTGCAGTAAGATCCATCAAAGTCATCATCATGAATCACATCAACTCCATTTCCTTCTCTAGAAAATACAAGCATAACATAAGCCTTAGAATCACATGAGAAAACCTAAAATTTGCAAAAAAAAAATCTCTCCAGGAAACATAGAAAACATCGCTATCGTGCCTTTTGTGATTCTAAGGTTTTCTTGTCCACGCTAATGTCATACTTCTACGTCTTCCTCATAAGCCTAAAATAATGTTGAAAATAGCAACAAGAAATGCTAAAAATGGCACCGCTATAAATAGCAGTTCAGCCAGTGTTGATCTTAGAAATAATGGATGGAAAAATGGAAGTGCGAAAAATAACATTCTATAAATAGAAATTCGAGATACCTTCCTATTTTAGTTAGTGCCTAAACTGAAATAGTGAAGTAAAATTCGAATTTGACCTTAGCAGCTATTTGTAAAATAATTAATTAATTCATCTTGAGTTTATTAGTTAAGGAAAATCAAACATGAAGTCCATGTGGGACATGCAACAATTTCTCCATTAATTGTGGAATTTATCCATGAGTTAAAGAGATAAGGATGAGCTGTAATATTGAGTTGTAATTAGTTGGCTTAGTTAACTGAGTCAAGTCGAGTTAGATTAATTCAAACAATTTGTTGAATTAATGTAAGTTCAGTTAGTTAATGCTTGAATGCATGTAACTACTACACTTCAGATAACTAAGTATTCTCCCATAAATAACTCATGCATGTTAGCTCAGACAGAGACCTAGTTGAGATCAAATGGAGGGGTAGTGTATTATCAGTTGCTAGAATATTCCATTGTGAATATTCCTTGCATGCAGGAGGAATTTTTTCCTTGAGGATTGCGTAGTTACTTCTTCAGGTTTAGTGAGTGTGATGAGGCCAATTCACACATGTGACATCATTGGACCCCAACAAAAACTGCACAAGGAAATAGGAAGCTTGGAGGGCTTGAGGAGGACATATACTATGTCTATTCAGTCTGTGAGTTGTATTGTTTGATGCAGAGAGAGCGGAATAGCTTGAGAGATAATCTTTTTTGTAACTTGAATAAGATTTCCACTTGTATGATAATACAGAGATTGGGGTTTTAGGCTGAGGCTTTCCTTGGGTTATTTCTTCTGTTTATGTGTGACTGATTTCTCATTCTCAATTATATGTGTTCTCTTGATCTTGCTCAATTCGATTAAGCTTCCACAAAGTGTTGTAGAAGTAGATCTTGTGTTTTGTTATAGTATATTGCATAATGTGTTGATCTTCACTGGGAATTTTTTCATGGTATCGAAGCGATGGTAATCAAGGTGAAGAACAATATATAGGAAGGAGAAGTTCAAAGTTTGTGGTTCTTGAATATAGAAATCGAGTTCTTATCACATCTCAATTTCAATGATGGCATTCAGTGGTTTAAGAATTGAGTATGCCCTTGACGGCAGCTCGAATTATATAGCCTGGAAAGATCGCATGGAGGTAGTATTAGAGGATAATGGTCTAAAGGACTTCATTCATCAAGTAGTCCCCAAGCCGACTAATGCTACTCAACTGGCGAAATGGAAGAAATGTGTGGCTAGAGCAAGGAGAATCCTCCTAGAGGGAGTTCGAGACCACATTGTCTCAAGCCTCCATGGGAAGGAGACCCCATTTTTGATGTGGAAAACATTAAAAGATCTATATCAGAACAGCAGTGATCAGAGGAAGTTGGCACTGAAAGACAAGCTTCATAAGATCAAGTGTGAAAAGGGCGACACAATCTCTACATATGTGAACAAGCTCACCACCTGCAGGGATGAGCTTGGAAATATAGGGATCACGACCGCTGATGATGACATGGTGAGTCTTGCACTCCTTGGTCTTCCTAAGAGTTGGCATATCTACCAAGACTTAGTTAATGGAAGCGAAAAACTACGAGATCGGGAATGAATTTGGTCATATTTGATGCAGGAGGAAATAAGAAGAAGCACCAGAGATGGATCCTCATCGAAGCAAGATGATGAGGAAAATCTAGCCTTAGCGAGTAAGATGAGGAAAGGGAAAGGGAAGGTGTCCCATTCCAAATCCGGTTCTTCCCATGGTGGGAAGAAGATTGACAAATTGAAAGTGTGATGCTTTTATTGTCATGAAGTGGGCCATTATGCTACAAATTGTCCACAGAAGAAATCCAACAAGGGGTCCTCAAAGGGATCTAGTGGTGAGGCACTGGCATCATAGTTTGAGTTGGATTTCTCGCTTATCGCATGCATGGTTTCATCCATGGTGGCATGTGTATGATACCTGGATTGTGGAGCTTCATTCCATATGTTAGGTGACAAGAATCTTTTCAGTACCTTGGAGGAGAAGGATCTCCAGATGCGGATCGAGATGGGCGATGATGGAAAGTACCGTGTTTCAGGTGAAGACATGGTTCTGTCTTAGAGGGAGCATAGAGCTCCCATCACCTTGAATGATGTAAAGTATGTACCAGGTCTAAAGAATAATCTTGTGTCTGTTGCTATGCAAGAAGATAAAGGCTATGATGTAGTCTTTAGTAAATGAAAGGTATTGCTGAGGCATATCAGTACTAGATAGACAAAGTGAATAGGGATTCGAGTCAAGAATCTCTACAAGCTAGAGGTAGACGATTGTGCTGCATTGAGTTCCAAAGCTGAGATGGTGCAGAGACAAGATGTTGGTGAGCTATGGCATAGAAGATTGGGCCACTTACACCATGGAGCCCTAAAGATCATGCAGCAGATTTCTACCTGATTACCCAAGGGAAAACTTGAGCAGACGACTACATGCAAAGGTTGTACCTTGGGTAAGTATGTAGAATCTTCCTTTCTGGATCGAGACAGTAGAGCTGGAGCAATCCTAGAGCGAGTTCACTCACATGTTTGTGGACCACTCTCTATAGCCTCCACCACTAAACAAAGGTACTATGTTATTTTTATTGATGATTTTTCTCATATATGTTGGATCTACTTTATGCAAAAGAAGGATCAAACATTCTTGAGGTTTTCTGAGTTTAAAGCCTTGGCAAAGAAAGAATCGGGAAAGAAAATAAAAGCCTTGTGTAGCAACAATGGTGGAGAGTATGTCTCCCAATAGTTTAAAGACTTTTGTGCTGCAAAAGGTATTAAATGGGAATTGACGACACCCCATAACCCACAGCAGAATGGGGTGGCCAAAAGGAAGAATAGATTGATTGTGGGAGTAGCTCAAGCGATGTTGCAGGGCAAATGCCTACAACTACATTTGTGGGCTGAGGCATGCGATACAGTAGTATACCTGCAGAACAAAAGCTCACACCGTATACTGGGAATGAAGACACCTATGGAGGTCTGTTCCAGGAAGCGACCTGATGTAAGTCACTTCCGAATCTTTGGATCATTAGTTTACTGTCATGTGACGAAAGATGCCAGGAATAAGTTAGACGCAATATTTGAGTTGGGAATACTTGTGGGCTACACAGATACACCCCACAACTATCGAGTGTACTTGCCTTCCACTCAGAGGATAGTGGTATGCAGGGATTTGAAGTTCGACGAGCAGAAAGCCATGCACTTATCAGTTGAGAGGGAGCTCAAGTTGCATGTAGATGAGAAACCTTCAGTTCCTAAGGAGGAGGAGCCTCGTATTGATGCAGAGCAGCTGCATGTAGAGGATCCAAGAGTGGACACATCCAATCATGTTGAGACTTCCAGAGATAGGCAGAAATGCTCAAGGGAAGCTGTTAGATTGATGTTGGATGCACGGGAGAATGTGGGACAACCATCTTCTTAGTGCAGGCAGAGGAGGTCACCCGAGTGGTACACTAGGTACATGGCCCTAGTTGGGGAGTGTGTAGATACCGAACCTCCTTCATTCGAGGAGGCAGTGCAGCAACCAGTCTGGGTTAATGCAATGGTAGAGGAGTACGACTCTATCTTTCGGAACAGTGTGTGGGATGTTGTCCCAAGGCCTCAGGGCAAGTCAGTAGCGAGTTCTAGATGGCTTTACAAGGTAAAGTAGGCAACTAATGGCAGTGTTGAGAAACATAAGGCAAGGTTTGTTGCCTGGGGTTTCTCACAGGTAGAGGGGATTGACTACGATGAGACTATTGCTCCTGTAGCAAGGTACTCATCGATTATATCGATATTAGCACTATCAGCTCAGATGGGGTGGAAGATCCACCAAATGGATGTGAAGACAACATTCCTCAATGGGAAGATTTAGGAGGAGGTGTACATTGAGCATCCAGAAGGTTTCGAAACCTTCGATCGTGAATTTCATGTGTGCAAACTCAAGAGGGCTTTGTATGGGCTGAAGCAAGCACCTCGTGCTTGGTACACCAAGATCGACAACTATTTCATTGGTTTGGGCTTCACCAAGAGTGAAGCATATGCGAACCTTTACCACATCATGGTAGAAGGTAAACCATTGATCATTGCTCTTTATGTCGATCATCTGATTTTGACAACTGATTATCAGCTGATATAGTCTTGCAAGGAGGACCTTGCAAGAGAGTTCGAGATGAAGGACATGGACCTTATGCACTACTTTCTAGGCATGGAGGCATGGTAAAAAGAGGGTAAGTATTTGTGTCTCAGGTCATGTATGACAATGAGATACTTAGGCACTTTCACATGGAGTAGTGCAAGCCCATGCAGACTCCTCTAGCTGGGAACTGGAGGAAGGAGGATGCTACTTTAGGTGAGGTAGTAGCTGCTACTGTTTATCGGCAGTTGGTGGGTTCACTTATATATCTGGTGAACGCACGACCTGACTTATGCTTTGCGGTGAACCAGCTAAGTCAAGCTATGGTTCAGCCTACCAAGCTATTTTGGAAGGCAGCGAAGCATGTGCTAAGATACCTCAGAGGCACATCTTAGTTTGGATTATGGTACAGATGGATAGAGGGAGTGAAGCTTCAGGGATTCATAGTTGCAAATTGGGCAGGGAGTCCATCAGACTAGAAGAGAAATTCTAGAGGAATCTTCAACCTTGGTTCAACTACAGTTTCCTCATACAGCAGGAAACAGAGATCAATTGCACTTAGCTCAACAGAGGCTGAATACATGGCTGCTAGTCAGGCTACATGTGAGGCCATTTGGATGTGGAAGATTCTAGTGGGATTATTTCGTCAAATGATGGATCCTATAGTGATCTATTGCGATAACTAGAGTTGTATCAAAGTCTCTGAGAATCCAGTATTTCATGACAGGTCCAAGCACATTGATATCCGATATCACCATCTTCGAGATTGTGTGGTCATGAGGATCATGTTCTTGCTGTATCTTTCGACCGAGGAACAGGATGCAGATATATTGACTAAGGCATTGTCAAAATGCAATTTTGAGTTCCACAGAGACAAGATTGGGGTTACTGATAATCCCTTTCTTGTTGAGAGGGAGTGTTGAAAATAGCAACAAGAAATGCTAAAAATAGAATTGATAAAAATAGCACTATTATAAATAGTAGTTCAGCTAGTGCTGATCTTAGCAACAATGGATGGAAAAATGGAAGTGCTAAAAATAGCATTCTATAAATAGCATTTCGGGATACCTTCCTATTTTAGTCAGTCCCTAAACTAAAATAGTGAAGTAAAATTCAAATTTGATCTTAGCAGCTATTTGTAAAATAATTAATTCATTCATCTTGAGTTATTTAGTTAAGGAAAATCAAACATGAAGTCTATGTGGGGACATAACACACTTTCTCCATTAATTGGAGAATTTATCCATCAGTTAAAGAGATAAGGGTGAGTTGTAGTTAGTTGGCTCAGTTAATTGAGTCAAGTCCAGTTAGATTAATTCAAACATTTTCTTGAATTAATGTAAGTTCAATTAGTTAATGCTTGCATTCATGTAACTATTGCACTTCAGATAACTGAGTATTCTCACATAAATAATTCATGCATGTCAGTTTAGACAGAGACCCAGTTGAGGTCAGATGGAGGGGTAGTGTACTATCAATTGCTAGAATATTCCATTGTGAATATTCCTTGCATGCAGAAGGAATTCTTTCCTTGAGGATTGTGCAGTTACTTCTTCAGGTTTAGTGAGTGTGATGAGGCCAATTCACACATGTGACATCATTCGACCCCAAGAAAAACAACGCAAGTAAATAGGAGGCTTGGAGGGCTTGAGGATGACATATACTATGTCTATTCAGTCTATGAGTTGTATTGTTTGATTGCAGAGAGAGCAGAATAGCTTGAGAGCTGATTCTTTTTGTAACTTGAATAAGATTTCCACATGTATGATAATACAAAGATTGGGGTTTTGGGTTGAGCCTTTCCTGGGTTATTTCTTCTCTGTTATGAGTGATTGATTTCTCATTCTCAATTATATGTGTTCTCTTGATCTTGCTCAATTCGATAAGCTTCCACAAATTGTTGTAGAAGTAGATCTTGTATTGTGTTTTAGTATATTGCATAATTTTTTGATCTACAGTGGAAATTTCTACAAATAATACTCCCTACAAGACTTCTATAATAGAATAGAATGAATAGAATACCATTTTCACAAAATACGAAACAACTCTAGCCTCCTTTATATATATAATAGGTGAGTGAGGCTAACATAATAATGACATAATTCTATACAACTCAAAAATCCTCTAAGCATGATCATCCTTTGGATCAACACCCTTCCTCTAATATTGTGTACTCTCTAACAAGATGTTAGTCTAAATATTTCCCTTCTATCATTTACTATCGAACTATTCTCATGCAAGATGATTCTACTCTAACTATGTGCCACATATCCACAATATGTTTTTTGTGTGTAAATGTTCGCCTTTTCATTGTGTCATCAATAATTTACAGCTGATTTGTCCTTGCATTATTTATCTATTCGATGGGAAACCAAACCAATAAAAAAGGTTTAGAACATTGAGATTACTAAGGTTTTGCGTTGCAAGAGAATATGACATGACAAATTGGTGTTATAGGTTTGCAAAGGATAGGCATGCAGGCCTTCACTCATGATGAATTTGTTGTTATCTTGGAAATTGCTATCAAAATTGAAGTTGTTGTTACCTTGGAGGTTGTTGCTTCCTTGGAAAATGTTTTTGCCTTGGAGGTTGATGTTTCACTCGAAACTGTTGTTACCTTGGAAGCCACTATTACCTAGGAAATACTTTGGAAGTTGTTGTTTGCTTGGAAACTATTGTTGCCTTCGAATTTGTTGTTACGTAGGAAAATGTTGTTACCATAGAGGCTATTGTTGCCTAGGAAACAATTGTTACCTTGTACGTTATTACTTCCTTTGAAGTTGTTTTTTCCTTGGATATTGTTGTTACCTTGGAAATCATTGCTACCATGGAAACTTTGAGTCCCTCTCACCATATTCTCAACTAACCATAATAGATACCCCAACGATCTACATTATTCTTATGTGCTCCAGCCATTATGTCCCTAAACCTGCTATAATTTGGACCCCTGTGATTATGATGGCCCTTCACCATTGTATCAAATTCACTGTGATCTTCATCTGCACAGAACGAGACACGCGGAAATATTGTCTAATGTATTCATGCTTCGAGGTTGCCTTAGATGTGTGATGATCCACTTGTCACGTGCAAAAATCCTTAATAGTCATTTCAATAGGATTAGCTCTATTTTTTTCCCTCAATGGGGGGAAAGTTCGGCCTAGAAATATCATCACAGTTTGGTTTTAGTGCCATGGAAGTTTTGTAGGACCAATTTAACTCCAAAGAAGTGGTGTGTATATTTAGAGCATGGTTGGCCATATGATTAGATAACTTATTTTTGGTCCTTCGAACATGAGAGAGAATGGGAGACTTCGTCCTTTTGAGAGGATCAAAGGCCCTTTGGATATGGGATTCCAAGCTCCAACTCGAGGAGGCCTTAGATAACATCGTGCCATTTTGTGCCTTTTTCAAAATGGATATGTTCAAGAGTCAATCTCCCTCTACAATCATCTCGTGTTGATTCATTTTAGAGAGATTGACAGACCAAATTATAAGCCCCATAGTTCTTCTTAATTATTGGTAAGGACACCCAGTCTACCAGCATAGGCCAAAATAATACCTCTAGTACTATCGCGGAGAAATCCAACATAGCTAGCTGAACCAATATTTCCACTCAAAGCTCCATGAAAGTTTAGTTTTGAGGAATCCTTCTAGTGGAGGAGAAGAAAGCGATGGAGTTGAGGCCAAGGGTCTGGAGAGCATGCTCGCAGGGGGTGGAGAGCATTGATGGATATTTAATTCATGGACAATGACTTTCTCATTAAGGGAGCAGTCCCAATCTCGATATTTTTAGTAATGGATTGCAATGGTTTCATTTAGATGAGCAGTAATGGCCTTCCAAGCTCTATCAAGGATGGGGCCTGATTCTTGAAAAGTTGAGCATTGTTTTCTTTTAAGATGATCCAAAGAGTAAATCTAAGAGTGAGTTGTCGTATCCTATTAAGGATGGGGATTTTGTAGAGAAGGGTGTCACAACCTTCCATATTGAAAGGGATTGAAGAAGGGCATTGGTCAACTCCCTAAAAGGTCTTAGTCAAATGTTCGCATATACGTGCCATGAAAATGCTATCCAAAAATAGGTGCTAAAGAGTTTCCTCCTATGCTCTACATAGAGGACATGCTGAACGACCAATGAAACCTCACTTCTGTAGATTCTCCCAAGTTAATGTTTTCTTCTTATTGAGAAGCCAAAGAAAAAGGGTTTCTTTTGGCCAAATGCTTCAATTTCCATAAATGTCTCCAAACGAGGTTAACTTCCATACAATGATTTAAGATTAGAAGTTTATAGGCTTCCTTCATTTTGTAATTCCCCATCATGCCATATCCCCATTGAAGTATGTTGAGATTTCATTGACAGAAATGTTCCTCTTTGCTAGAATTTGTTACAAAATTTGATAGTCACCTTGGTGGTGTTGTTGATGGTGCTCGAGGGGAATTTTCAATGTTCACCATTTAGCTTCTGAAGAAGAGATCTTCTCCTAGAAGTGTGCCACAAATGATAGACTCTATATAGCGTGACAATTTCTAATTTGAAAAGAATTGGGAATGGAGGAGATTCTAGGCCACTACTTCCAAGAATCTTCCTAGAAAAGGGTTGAATTACCATCCCATATTTCCCAGGAGTGGTCTTGGATGAGAGAATTATTACTACAAGTCTTTTGCTAAATATGTGATCCTTGGGGATATGTAGCCAATCTGATATGTTGTGTTTTTAAGACTCTTGTAGAGTATTTTTTTGACCAGATCTTGCTCTGAAGAGTTCCAGGAAATTTAAGTCATCTCCACCAAACTTTTGTGCTCAATGGTTTCCTTAGAAGTGTTGGATCTCAAAGGCCTAAACCCCCTTGACAATTGGGTAGGTAGAGAGTGTCCCAAGCAATGAGAACTCATTTATTTTGTAGAGAATCCTCACTCTCTATACAAGAATGCGCGAATGCCCAAATATTGTCATATCCTAATCCCTAATGGATAATTAACTCACATGAATATGGGCTTGGGACTAAGAAATCATGTTTCACATTCAACCACTGGTAACGATCCTATGGTAAGTCAAAACCAATCGTAATTTTCCTCAGCCTTGAATTTTCTTGGACCATGCACTGTGCCCCTAAGGTGACCTTGGTGATGTCCCATAGCCTCTTCTTGAATTGGTCCCTCAAGATTTTATATCTTTGATCAACAAAGCATAATATGTAGTGGAGGTGAATTGCGGGGGACCTTCCCCTATGACGTCAGCCAAGGCATGAGGTTTCATGGTTTAAAAAAGGAGTGGGGAGTCTACTATCTAGGTTCTACTCCTTTTGGATCCGTGGACTATCCTCCCATCAATTAACACTACCTTTCCTCAAAACATGAATACTTCTTTCTCCAACATGATGATTTCATAAGTAGTTTTGCATGGCTTTCAATTAGATAGGCGCACTTTCATCATAGAGGAATTCCACATTGTCAATTCCCAGTCGCCTTAATTTATCCATGCAACTTTGCTCAGCATTTCTTGGATATTCATAAGTTTATAATGTAGAGGGGTGACACTTCACAAAAACTGCTCACTTGAAACATTTTCTATATACCTCTTGTAGTAATTCCTATGACCACACAAGTGGAATATAATGTTGAACTTGATGCACATAATCTAGCACAAGCTATCAAGTTTCTAAGACCTTTGTACTTAACTACCTAATGGGGTTCTCACTATATCAACACAAAACTCATACATGCTCCATTCTAATTTGACACATATGGATTTTATATAGAATAAGAGTGCAGACACATATCCAAACACATGTTCAGAAAAATAAACACATTGTATTGCATGAAACAAGAGACATTTATAGAGGGTTTACATGGTCTCTTTGATCGAGCTCTCCAAGCTATTTGAGCTCTAATCCTCAAAATCCCTATTGATTCCTTGATTGAGTTGAGCTCTAACTGTACATATGCATAGATTCCTAGAAGAAAGAAATATCATAGCAACAATGGAACATTTGTACCAAAAACCTAAAACTAGCTAACACCTAAACCCATCATTATTACAAAGGAAACTTGTATTATACAATAACAATTGACGGAAATCCTTCCCCTTTGGATAATATCATGACCCTCGTGGGTCTAGGAAAAAATGTATTGCCTAGGGTAGATGCTTTTGCATCAAACTCCCGATGTAGAAATTTTAAGACCTCCTCATGATAGGTCTTCAATTTGTTCACTCCTCCTAGGCCCCATATATAATGTTGTTGTTGTCAACATATCTACTTGTATTTTTGCTTCATTGTTGGCCACAGCCTTATATGATACCAATATTCATTTTTCAATTCCCAAAATTACTAGTTAAAGTAAAATCATACAATTAGTTGTATCATGCTATTTCATGCCATTATATTCTTGTTGTATCTTCTCCTATGCATGCCTTTCATTAAAATCCACATCATGCCAATCTTATCATCCAATTGTGTCCTTAAGTAAAATTTATTATTTCCAACTGTCATGTGATATGTTGGAAACTTCTTATCGCTTTCATCAGCCTCGTACTCTAAATGGAATAAAATTTTGTTTTTAGGAGACATTCTCATCCTTGTATCAACTCCCATTAGTGGCATCTACAAAAATGTAATCGGTTTGGAAATCGATTAATATCTCTTATTCAATCCACTTGGCCACTAGAGTCTTCAACCTTTTTTTTGTTCAAGAATTTGTTGTTCCTTAGCTCGATATCCCTCCTGCTTGGCCTTTGATTTGGTGGTCCTCTCAGTTTCTCCACGGAGATGTCCAAAACTACTCTCCATGACGACTAACAGGAGATTGGTAATAAACAATACAATATGAATATTTATCTAGTTTTGAGTAATTTCTCTAGTTTTGAGTAATTTCTGCAAAATAATATACTATAGCACAAAACCTACCCCAAACACACCGAGCTCATAACTACCTTGAGTAGTTCATGATTTTGTTGAGCATTGAATAGTTTTTCCCTCCACTACGATTGAGTAGAGGGGATCGCGTCCTGATTAAGACCCGTGGCTCTGGTAATATATGGAAATTATATACTTTCACACAATAGCTCGGTAAATACTCAGTTGTTATACCATCATCTTTAGACCTGGTAGTGAACAACGATTCTAATACCCTCAATTCCTGTGTGGCAGATGATATATTATGTTAAAAATATACCATCATCTTTAGACCTGGTAGTGAACAACGATTCTAATACCCTCAATTCCTTTGTGGCAGATGATATATTATGTTAAAAATAATAACTACTCATGCAATGCATCAACAAATGAGTTGAGATAAGTTGAGTCCAATATTAGAAGCCAGGTGTGAGTTTGCTTGAAGCACTTCGATAGAGAGAACTCTGTTCATGATTTGATCATTTTAATGTATTAAAGGAAAGAACAACAACCAGAGTGGAATAGAAGAATTCCATGTGTACCAGCAACTTAGGTATTCATGTTTATCTCCGCCTGACCAACTCGTGATACCAAAGCTGAGGTTGATTTATAAGATATGAGAAGGTTTAGAGAGATGAAGGAGAGCTAAGGTCTTCAGGAATTCGTAGTTGCAGCCTGCATTAAGAAAGAAAAAGAGAAAAATCGAGGGAAAGAGTAGTAACATAATCCCAAAAGTTAATAGACCCGTGTTATAATGAAGAGAGTCACAAGAAATGTGCGTTACACCTTTCGAACCTACCTTACGATGCACTGACGTGATCGATCCATTTCCAGATGTGCGTTAGTAAAGGTATTTATTTAATAAAAAGGAGCCACAAGAGAATTCAATGAGAAGGCACGTGGATAAGCCCAAGGCCATAGTTGTTTACACTAACGAAGGTTTGAGGTTTTAAGGGTTAAAAAAAACCATTCCAAAATATTTTACACTTTTGTTTCAAAGTGGTTATTAAAAGTTATTATTAAAAGGGGAATGAACATAAAGTTCTTATAACGGTTTATCAAAATTATAAAAGTTTATGAAGCCTTCCGAAGGTTTATAAAGGGTTTAATGAAGACATTTTTTCATTGTATGAAAAAATAATTAAGTGTTTATTAAAAGGGAGGCTTATAAAGGTTTATGGGGATTTTATAAAGGTGTTTTGGTTTTAGTAGTTAAAAATGTTGAGAGATATTTAAAAAAAGTTTATTGGAGATAAGGGTTTTATTTGAAAGAGAGTTTAGGGTGTTTAAAAAGTGGTTGTAAATTTTTTTATTTTGTTAAGTATGATGATGTTTTTAGTTTCGAAAATTACCTCAGTGTGATGAGGATACATGAATCTGGTGAAGATTGTGTTTTATGAGGGTGCATATTGAAAACAATTTTTTTGGGGGGCGTTATATGGATAGAAGCCTTATGCAATAAGGAAAGACGGTAGTCATGGGTCACAAAGTAAGATTGGAGTAGCAGAAAAGAAATCAAAAGGAGGAGCTAGATTATTTTAAAGAGCTCACAGAGATTGTTGCTACAACCAAGGAATCTAAAAGACAAGAAGATGAACCAGAACGACTTAAAAATGTATGCATTGGGTTGGATTTGGTAACATTAACAAAATTTACTCGGAAATTTATTCTTTGATATAAATATTTAATTGAGTATCGGCCTAATAACCCATATCATGAAATATATGATTCTTTAGTATTGGATCTTATAAAATAAGCATTGGATGAGAAGTTTTTGTGCAAGGTAGACAAAACTACATCTTTCGAGGAAGCATGAAAGATCCAAGAAGGATAATTTGGTACAAAAGAAAGTGACATACAGTAGCACGTTATCTCATAGGCCGTTGAAAAATTAATAGAGATTCTAATCATATATGTAAGAGTAAATTCACAAGACTCTGGGAAGACAACAAAGCTTAGAGAATCTTTGCATATGGATGAAAAATATATAGCAAAAATTGCGGAGAGGCAAGTTGAAGGCTCTGTGTGTGAAGCATAACAAAAGAATATAGATGCCCGAAAACTCCACTATAATATGGATGGTGAAGATGACCATGAATACCACTGTGACAAGACACATGTGGATGATGACTGCAAAGTCAGTTGTGAGTTAGTGAATGAAACAATAAAACTTATCGATGGTGGTAAAATTGCATTTAATATGACCTCTTTCAATCTAAGGTTGAGACATTTATGTTTGAGAATGGAAATGAGAGTTTGTCATATGAATTAATTTTCTATAAAGGTGATAGTGCTTCTCTTGAGAATTCAATAGCAGTTTATGAATTTGGTGAAGTTAAAATTGTTAATGAGCACATGCATGCTCAAATATTACACCATAGAATGAATGAAAATTATGCTCATGACAGTTTTGGTCTCTTTTTCTAAATACGAATTGATCGTGGAATAATGGAAATTACATGTTTGATGAAGAGCTGAATGTTGAAGCGACCACTATAGTAGAAAGTTATGAAGAAAAAGTTGGAATTTCTCATGAAGCAATGCATGATCTAGCATGAGTTGACCATCAAGAAAAGTATAAAGTGATTCATTTTTTATATGAAGATATCCAGTAACTGCATAATAGTGAAAGATAGGCTCAATGTAGTTGAAGAGGGAAATAAAATAGAGGAAGGGAAGATAGAGTTACTGAAGAAAGGAGAAGTAGATAAATATCTTACTATAGATCCTAATGAATATGTTTTAACCATTGAATTTGAGTGCGTAGGTAAACAAGATGGAATCGAGCAAACAACATAAATGAAGAATAAAATGTAGGAAAGGATATTGAAGTTTCTGGAGATGAAGAATAAAATTCTACCATCCAGAAATATGGCAGAAAGAAGATCAAGAATATGAAGTGCAAGAAGTAGAGTGGAGTTCATAGTTTGAAGATGAAGAGATGGGGTAGTCGATGTGTGAACCACTCTTTGAACGGGAAGTTGTAGAAGCCAGGTTCAAAACAAATACAAGAGAAGTAAAAAAAAAATTGCAGCAACAACAAGTGAAGAAATATGGAGCTTGTAGCAAGAGAATGAAGCTCAGAATGACGTAGTTTAAAGGGTATAAAATTTGGAAGAAATTAAAAAAAAAATTTCAGCATTGTAAATTTTTTTCATTCAATTTGTTATAGTAAGGCTAACTGAGTATTAGACCCATAGACATGTTTAAGTTATGTTGAGTCATGATTATGTTAAAGCTGAGTCATATGGCCATAATTCAGTGGGAGCATTAGAAATAATAATTACCCCCATATGCATGCAATACATGAACAGATGAGTTGAGTTAAGTCGATTCTAATATTAGAAATGAAGTGTGAGTTTTCATGAATAAATTAGCTATGAGAAAGATTAATGAATATAATATTTTTATGTGTAACATCAAATTGTGTATTTATGTTTATCATCTTCCTCTAACCAACAAGTGGTATCAGAGCTATGGTTGAGTTATAATATCTAAGGAGGTTCACATAGTCAAAGGAGAGCTGTGGTCGTTGAAAATTCATAGTTGTAGCCTATGTGAATCGTCCCTAGGCTTTCCCTAGAGGGAATAGGCCTACGACTGTCTTTGATACCACTTTCACAATTAGTGGACAGAGCAAAACATAACTACGAATGTTAAATTAAACAAACAAATCTTAATACAAACTTTTAGATATATTGGTATGTTTGACCATCCATATTTATACAAAATTATGAAGTAGGTTACATAAATTAAATTATTTAGTTTTCCCTTCAAGGTTTCCATCAATCCCTACCTTTTAGGATCTTAAAAAGTTGAGACCATAAAGATTGAGGCTGTGGAATAGTGCAAATGTTGAGGTGGAGCTAAGGCAATGAGATAATTGACATGTATGACAGAAACAATGCAGTGGAATCCCAAATGTGTAATATTCCCTTTATTTCATATGGTAAAAATGGATGGAATCTACTGATGGTATTTACCATGCTATTTTCCCATGGTATTTTCCTTCGTTCTTCACTGGAAAATAATAAAATAAGATTTCTAGAGAGTCCATCAAGACTATAAAAGGGGATCGGAGTTATGCCTTTAGATCATCCTGAATTTTCTATGTTATTGTGTTTGTCGAGAACTTGGCGTGGCCAGTTCCACTTTGATCCCTGGAAGAAAACCCTGAAGTGAACTTGTAGGAGTAGGAGTAGTGTTTTATTTTGAGTTGTTTTCTTGCATGCATTTTTGATTCTTTATTTGTGTGTTTGCTTTCTTACTCGCTTTGCATACACATTTTCTTCTGCTTCTTGCATTTCTTTTTGGTTTGTTTTCTTGTTATTATCCATAGGCTAGTTTCACATTGACCGTGTGCAACTCATGAAACAAGATGGGTAAAGTACAAGAGGACTTGTACAGCTATCGACATTTGGGTATTTGTTGTCTGCTATATTATGTAATAACTTGTTGTCTTCAGTCCATGATACATAAATGGAAAATACGTATTGTTCAAAGTGAATCTTGGTGAAAACACAATGCTTGTGCACGAACTAGTATCACCTACTCTAGTCAGTTGTTTTTGGATTAATCCTTGTCAGCTCAGTCAAGTAGAGTAAGGTGAGGTGGAAAACCTTAACGAGCATGTCACAAGTATATGTAAACTACTTCCTTGAAGGAACAACCTCTTCTGCTCTCAATAAGTCGGGATCCCTGTTCCGCCTCTGAAATGAATAAGTTTTATGCATAGCTATGAAATGAAAAAAGAAAAAATGAAAAAGTGAAAAATTTCGAAAAAAATAAGAAATGAATAAGGAAAAAGAAGAGAAAGGCTTCCTGTGCAGAGAGGTGATGCAAGCAACTCCACTGGGGTACTAACCAGGCTCGCTAGCAGTGGAGGGATGCTTGTGTTGTTGTGTGACTCCACCATGGTACTGTCTAGGCTTGTTGGAAGCAGAGCAACACCAGAGATGAAACTAAAACTTCAATGACTATACTACTTGTCCACAAATATACACCTCACCCCCAATCTAAACAATTGCGTTGGCTTGGCTTGGAATGTGTGTGGACTAACCAATAGCTTGGCATATGCTACATCTTATAATTAAGCAAGTGTGGAAACCAAGATGAACAGAGAACTGAACAATACTTCCGAAGGTGTTAGGGTTTCTTTTCACGAACAAGGTCCATTCAGAGAGATGGAGTTCTACCAATGTGTTGCCAAATGTTGCAGAGGGTACAACCACCCTTTAAAATTTTGCCTTAGCTTTGTTTTGGAGCCTCCCTACCAACCATCCTCAGCAACATGTCTTGCATTGTCAAGTAAATGAGCTGCACTATTTCTCTAGTAGATTGCAAACCTGTGCATAATAGCTTGTTGCATCCTCCTCATAGGTTGTTTCTCTAGATTTGGTCCATCTGCAAGCTAAGAGACTCCCTCAATAAATTGCACAATTATGGAGGGGAACCAACCTTCCCTCCAGAAATTGCACAATCCTAACAGGTAGCATGTTGGGCTCCTGAATTGCGCAGTTTAGCCTATCAAGCTTCACTGGAAAAACTGTGCAATTTGTCCCAGCAGGACTGCTCATCCCATAAATTGCACAATTCTGGGTAGCAATTAGCTAGTAAGCCCAGAAATTGTGTAATCCATCTCAGAATCTAGCCCAACTCCCTTTTGAAATGCAAAAATTTTCCCATCAGCCAGGCAGGTTGTTGCATGTCCCTTTAGGTTGATCGGTTGTTCCTGGGATAGAGAAAAATTGATTTGCATGCATGGATTGCTTCTCCCAAGGTAGCATGCGAAGGCATCCCTTGATTCAGGGATCTATTTTTAGCAACTTGAGGTTACATCCCACCAAGTGTCACTTTTCCTAGATTTGTGGCATGCACGTTACAACCTCGATTTTATCAAAACTCATCAACTAGATGCTACAAATATCATTCCTCACATCGACCTTAGAGCTCTGACATCCCACATTGCATCTAGGAGTCATCAGCACATTCAACTCAGTTATTTTCGGGGTAAGCCCAATTTTCATGTCTTGCATTATGTTTCTATCCTTTTTTGTGTTTCACTTCGTGTGAGTGCTGTTTGATTGATTTCAGTGAGAACTTGTTGTCGTTTTAATGTATGTTAGCTTGTAGAAGCACCGATTCAATTTTCGTTCACATCTCACTACTATTGCATGCATGACACTGTTTTTGCACCGACAGTTGTCATTGTGGCGACTCACTTCACACACATCCATGATTTCCCATTTTCGGAATCCTACACTTGATGTTTGCATGTACGATCATTCACTCTTGTTTCCACTTATCTCGTCATGCATTTGGACTTCTCATATTTTGAATCGCCCGTTGGCTGCACTACACTGCCTTAGCTCGGACCAAGCCTTACCCCGCTAGCACTATGCATTTCTGGAAGCAAAGGCTCTGCCTTCCCTCTAGAGACTACACAAGTCTAGCCTAGCACTGACCTCTAGGCTTTCATTGCATAATTATTGGAGGAAGTGTCCTGGTGACCCCAGAAACTGCACAATGTAGTTCATTGGTTGCATGTCATTGTTGACTGAAATTGTGCATTGTGTAGTTTTAGTCCTCATTGGGCCAGGTTGGACTATTCATTGTGCAGTTCATGTAGTCAATTAGCCTCTTGACAGCTTGGATTGTGCCTTGTGCAGTTTTGGTAGTCAGTCTCTCGACCTCACGGTGGAAATTGGGTAACCTTCATGATCAGTCACACAAGTATGTTGCAAGTCAATTCTCAACTTCATTTTGGTTTTCAACTATAATTTTGCTTTCCATTGGTGTTTTTATGTCTCCAGGTATTGCAGGTGTTCATCTACCTCACAACAATACAGGTAGAATGATTTCGAAGAGAGAAGAGTCAAAGACATCGTTCATATCACACTTAGGGATGCAGTTGATCAAGTGTCTATGAAATTTCCTACCCATGAAGACATCAATTTGTTCATAGATAAGGACATCAAGATAATATGGAGCAACATCACAGCAAGCAGCACCATCAGCAATTGTTGAAGACATCATACCTGCATGCAACAAATGCAAGAGGAAGGTTGTTAACAACACAGAGGCGGAACAAAGTTGCAAGCTCAAGCAGATCCACTTTTGATGATAGCAACTTTAGATATCGAGGCTATGAGGTGATGGTACAACATGCAAACACATGGTGAAAGGAAAAAAGAAGGAGTTGCATGTGCTGAAGAAACAACTCGAGGAGGAACATGAGCTACACAAACAAGAGAATGAGTTACAGCTGGAACAATTACATTGGGGGGCGCAACATGCATAGATGAATGAAATTGCTCCAGTACAAGTTATAGACCCATCCCAACAACTAGCATGGAGCAGAAAAAGTGAGCAGTGTTGTTGATTGCATGCAAGGGAATTCAGAAGCTTGCATGTAATTTTATGCACGCATGCGATCCACCCATTTGGAATGCTCAACGAGGCGAAGACAAAAAGCAAGTCCAACTGGGGTTGAACATGTAATTTGACAGTTGATGCACATGACCACCAACACACACTTGAAGATCAGTATGGACACTATGCATCAGTGTGTTGCTAGTTCAGCTGCACCCAAAAGGACCATGCACATGTTATCATACGAGTTGGATGGAGGAGCCATATCAGTGCACTCAGATGCAATGGAGGAAATAGTTAGCTTCAGCAAAATGTCACTGTTGAGTGCACATACAACATTACAATCGACCAATATTGGCATCAGCTCAACACCTTCACCATCACAAGGATGTCAAAGAGTTGGTCTCACCACAATGGTCCAAGTGTCCTTGATGTCTTGCATGGCTTGCTCAAGCCATTGTGTCTCACATGGCCACATTTACATTATAATTTAATGTCTTGTCAAGTGGAATTTCAAGTGTCGATAGTTGAATGTAACAGTCATAGAATAGTTGGAGATTCATGAGGATAGATGAACGATCACAAAGGGGAATTTCAAGGGTCACCCCACCCTTTTCTATAAATAGAACCTCATAACTCATTGTAGAGGCTTTTGATCAGCCAAGATTCTGATAAGACTATCTTAGAGAGATCTTGGACAATATTGTAACAAGCCTTGGCTTCTCCACTGTGCAGAGCTAGTATATCAGTTTGGAGGAGCAGCCGGTTGTGACTGTAACGTTTCGTTGTCAGAACTAGTGGTTGGACATGGACGTATTGTATGACTAGAACTTATACTTATTAATATAACAGAACCAACATGTTTCATGCATATGTCATATTATATTCCAGCTATCCTTGTTTACTCTAAATGATATATGTATCTCTTTTCTTATGCATGTATGTATGGACTATTATGTATAAGTATGTATGAGTCTTACTAAAATGTGTTGAATGGTTTAACCGTCACTTTCGATTGTTAGCTAAGTTTATTTCTACTTTTTGATGCATCTTCTTTCATGTGTTCCCTTCCAAGCCGTGTGCTATCACAATTTTCCAAGGGATGCACTCACTCGACTCTCCGTGTGTTAGAACCGTTCATGCACCTTCCTTGTCTTTCTACAGTTGTCACACCCTTGCTACTAACACGGACATCTTACTTGCCTCTGTGTCAAACCGCGGTCAAGGTGATACTGTACCATGCATTGCTGGGACTCCTACACCAAGTGGTATGAGGTCTAATTGGGACTTCTTACCAGGGAAATCCCCTGACATGTTGATGGGTCTAACACTGTCTACACATCCTTAGTGCGTTGTACTCAAACTAAATACATATCGAGGTTTTCTTTCCATATACCTACTCAAAGGGGATTAACCTAGAAGTTTTCTTTTAAGTGGTGTTGTAGGACCAACTTTCGTCAACACGAATCCTTTCCCAATCCTCATTTATGTTGTTGATCACCTT
The DNA here is from genome assembly GCA_000404065.3 of Pinus taeda. Lineage (NCBI taxonomy): Eukaryota > Viridiplantae > Streptophyta > Pinopsida > Pinales > Pinaceae > Pinus > Pinus taeda. Next base: position 96,660 of record APFE031539743.1, read on the forward strand.
CGTCAACATCCTTTCTAATGCTATAATAGTCACATTTTTTTCCCATTTTCCTAAGGGTGTTATGGAGTATAATTTTGTTGTTGGATGTGCTGTTGCTTCTTGATCCTCTCAATCAAATTGGATGTCAAATGGGAGCCTTGAATGGAAACTAATTCTTTTAGAAATCTGAGCTTATAAAATATGTTTTCCCTCAATAGTTCAACCACCTCCTTCTCTATTGTTTCTTTTATTTCTTTCACCTTATCCCATTTATTCAGGTAGACTATATCTAGTGAAACGGAAAGCACAAGTTTATCATTGAATTGGGAGATGTGCCTCCCTAATTTTGAAGGAAGTCATTGGAGACTTCAGATGTATAAGTATAGAGGCTTAGGAACTCAATTTTTTTTTGGGGGGGGGTTACGAAGAGTTAGCAAGAATTCAGACTTCTCACTGTAGAACTCTACGTTGTTTTCAAGTTGCAAGTCTTGCAACAATTTTTGATTTACAATGAATATGAGTTTTGTTTTCAGCCAGCACTAAGTTAACTCAGAGGGCTAAAGCTCTTGGGTTATGGATTGACCCTAGTAGCCAAAGCTCCTCTTTATTGTATTGTTATGCTAGCATCGATTCGTGTTTTCTATTCATTTGCTTAATTAGATGCATTTTAATTACAACACTGGAATAGCTTTAGGGTTTAGTTGTTTATTTTCTTAAGTAGTTGCATTTGCAACACCGCAGTATACAGTAGATGATTGATGGTTTAACTGGTTATTTGTTTAAGTAGTTGCATTTCCATTATAGAGATTTATTTTTTAATTGTTCATTTGCTTAAATAGTTGCAGTCACATTAGAATAGTGCATAGTAGATCATTTATGCTTTCATTCAAATAGCAGATTAGAAAAGAGAAGATTCATAAGGTTGTCCACAGGTGTCTCAGCCTCACCTCCTCCCTCTGGGACCATGACGTGAGGAAGAAACCCTGCAACAACTCCAAAAACACAAAGTTTCAATTTTGCATGGAGTTTGTTGTTTGATACAATTACATAGTTCATTTCATGGCCATTCATTTACTTCCTAGTCATCTGTTCCTTCACCTTCTATCTAATACCTCACTCATATGCCCATTCTCCTTCAGCATGAAATGCCTGCGCGGAAGCTGTTAATTCACGTTGTAATCGGTTTTTACCAGTAGATTTCCTTACACAGAAAAACCCGACCAGTCATCGCCTAATTCATTTTCAATGCTGAAATTATGCACTTTAAATCCCCACCGTTGATCTGCCATGTATGATCCGACACCTATCACGCACCCGCTCGCCAATTAGCTCGGTCAAATCTCCACCGTTGATCTACCTTGCCAAACCCGATAATTATTGTTGGGTGTGGAGCCTGATTATCTTCTGTATTCAAAGGTATCTCCGCATTGGACCCCACTTCGTAATGGGGTAGGAACACCGCCAGTAAAATATTCACTGCAGGGGGCCTCTAGGGGGGGCTACTATGACCTTTTGGGAGCCCCCCCGGCAGGGGGTTTCGGGGGCATCACCCTCGAAGCTAAGAATAGATGTAAAATTTCCTTGTAAAATGTTGTAATTTCGTAGGCAATTTGGGCCGTTCATTAGGCGGAGATATGATGGTAGAAGTTATGTTTAATTTAGGGTTTTCTTCCCTAGAAGGCAATCCCTCACTATATATGAGGGAATTTTATTGCGTCTATGTAGATCTGTATTCTAAGTGAAGAAAAGAGAGGAGATTGAGATCGAAGAGGGAGTTACAGTGGATCTACTGTAGGATGTATCTCTTGCTAGATAATATAATAAAAGAAGGACTTGTTGTTTCTCCGTGGACGTAGCCCAAACTGGGTGAACCACATATATCTGTGTCTCTATTGTTTTATGTGTTTTTTGTGTTTATATTTCTGCAATATTTTATGTGTTCCATGGCTCTGTAATATATAATTTTCTAACAACTAGTATCAGATCTGAAGGTCTATTTGGCTGATAAACTTGCAGGAGAGAAGGGTTCCTAGTTCGAGTGGGAGCAATGCTAGAAGATGCTAGGTTGAGGGTTGAAAAATTCAATGAACAAAACTACCAACTGTGGAAGATGCAGATGGAATATTATCTATATCAGAGAGATCTATACCTACCATTGAGTGGATAAACAAAGAAGTCAATGAGTATGACAGACACAGAATGGAATATTCTCGACAAAAAGACACTTGGAACAATACGGCTCTGCCTAGCAGTGTCGGTAGCGTTTAATATTTCAAAGGAAATGACAACATAGGGTTTAATGTCGATATTGGCCAAACTATATGAAAAACCCTTGGCCTCAAGTAAGGTATTTCTTATGAAGGATTTATTTAATATGATGATGTCAAAAGGTGGATCTGTTGTTGATCATTTAAATGAATTTAATACAGTTACCAGTCAGCTAAGTTCTGTAGGGGTAAATTTTGATGATGAATTTATGGCTGTGTTATTTTTGTGCTCATTACCAGAAAGCAGGAATAGTTTAGTTATGGCCATTAGTAACTCTGTCTCTGGATCTAGTACTTTAAAGTTTGATGATGTTGTCAGTGCACTCCTTAGTGAGGAAATGCGACAGAAAAGCTTCGGTGAGACATCAAGTAATGTTTGGACTGCAGAGACTAGGGGAAGAAAAATGGAAAGAGGAAAGGGCCCAAGATATCGCAATAAGTCAAGAAAAGGAAAATCCAAGTCTAGATCGGGGATATTGTGCTGGAAACGCTGGAAGGAAGGACACCTAAAGAAAGACTACAAGTCTCGGAAGGGAAAAGAAGGAGACACGCAACAAGAAACTAATCATGAAGTGAATGTAATAGGTGATGTGTTGGAAGATGATTTGATTCTTTCATTATAAAATATTATTGATGCCTGGGTGGTAGATTCAGGTGCCTCATTCCATGCCACACCTAATAGGAAACATTTTCATGATTATGTTCAAGGAGATTTTGGACAGGTTCGATTGGGTGATGATAAACCCTGTAAAATCATTGGAATGGGTACAATTTT
>APFE031539755.1:0-11817 GCA_000404065.3 Pinus taeda
TTTCTGTTTTCTTTGTAAATTACATCAATATTTGTAAACACTCAAACACGATATCAATGAAATCAGTATTTCCTTTCTTTTTAAAGAGGGGGCTTACCCCCTCTCAATCCTCTTCAAGATAGCTATGCCCATGGCTATCTATGAAGAATGCCTTTAGTGGTTACGGTTACTTGAGGATTCTTGTTTTCAGTTATGGCTTTATTTGTTTGTTAAAACAAACTTATATTTTGTGTTGTGGAATGTAATAATAAATTCAATATTTTGTGGCAATAATTTGGATTTTTTTTAAATTTAATGGTTGTAAGGTTATAATTAATGCTAACGAAATTTTATGTGATAAAGTTGTTCGAATTTATGATTTGTTACATTTTTTAATTATATAAAATCATTTCTTGATAATTTTAAAACTATAAACTAGATGATACATACACAGATTTATTCATAAGCATGGTCATTCCAATAAATTTTCAAAAATTTAAAGTCTTTATAATTCTTTTAAATAATATATCAATAATACAAATAATTATAACATCAAAAATCACTATAATGGATTTTTTTGTGAGCACAATCTTTGAATATACATTTTAATAATATATTAGAAATCTGTAGAAATGGAATAATATAAATAATATGCAATTTGAAGTTACTCTATAACTCGTTACACCTATAATTAAATATTCTTATCTTTATTTTATGTTATGTTTTTCTTTGTTGTGTGTTTGTTTTTTAGTATTCTTGTTTGTGAGTGTACAATGTTTTTACAAATAGATAATATTCACTTGTTAAATTATTGGAATGTTGTATAATAACTTGTTTACAATAAATTGGTGTTCAATTGAATCAAATTTGATTTTTTTTACAAATATTATTTGTTTAATAACTTCCTTTAAATCTATTTTTAAAGAATTTCTTAATTGATATTTCATAGTTTTGTTGGAGTTTATCATTTGTTTAAAGAACAATAATATCACATTTTCTTAATTAATATTTTTTATTATTATAGTACCACTAAAACTTATGAATTTTTTTTAACTACAATCTATATTTGAAAGTCAGATATTCTCATAATTACACTAAAATAATATGTATTTCAACAACACAAATAATTGTGATATCACAAATGACTATGATCATGAATTTTATCTATAACAATTATTTAATATATTTAAAAAATATAACTCAAAACTAGCATAAATTGAAAAAAAAAATGTTTTTAAAATTGACTAGTCAAGTTCATTTTATATGATATAATATTAAATATTTCTATTTTTATTTTTTATTAAGTGATTGATAATGATTTTGGCCAATATCAATGTAAAATTTATAATTCAGTGTCATGTTATTCACCTTTTTATATTCAATTTACTAAAACGTATCTATTTTGCAATTATTATCAAACATATTACTTTCAAAACATATGTAAAAATTATAATTCAATATCATATTATTCACCTTTTTATATTCAATTTACAAAAATATATGTGTTTTGCTATTATTATCAATCATATTCATTTCAAAACACAACTATGAAGTACAAATATTTATTTTTACTTTTTATATTTATGTTAAATTTAACAAAATTAACTTTTGCAATCATATATTTATTTTTCTAGTATTGTTTATTATTTTTATTTGAATTAATATTTATGTTTTCCAACAAGTATTATCACCCAACATATATCTCAAAAATATAAATAAATATTAGACACTCATAATATTTTTAAAATATATCTCAAATAAATATAAATACACTAAAGATCACAAGCTTCCATATTTGCATTCATTTAATAGATATTTCAATTATACATATAATAATAACATCATATGTAACCATAATCATGAATTGAGCTTTCATATTTGCATTTTACTTAATAGATATTTCAACTATACATATAAGGATAACATCATAAGTACTATAATCATGAATTATTTGTAAACTTAATCATTTGTACATTGATTTTTAACAACAGATATATATTTCAAAAACATAAGTATACCACTACACCTTTATAGTATTTTAAAAATATATCACAAATAACTAAAACAATATAAATAACCATGACAATATCACAATACTCTTTTGGGAACACCGTCATTTAAAATACTTTTAAAAAATACAAGTTTTTATAATTGTTTTTAATATATGTCTTAACCATACACATAATAATAACACATTATCTACTAATATATATTTCAAGATATAAATAAGGGATAAGGACCATAACATTTTAAGAATATACCATATATAACTATTAAGCATCCAAATGACCATGACAATATTACAAATAATAATGATTAGAAAGTTATTGTGAACATCATTATTAAATAAACATTTAAAAGTCATAAGTTTGTTTTTAATTAACACCACCTCAATAAATATCATCGTAGTGATTTGTTTCCAACAGTAACCAATTTAATATACAATAAATATGCAATTGATGATCAATTATAAATTGATGTTTTATAATCATAGAATTTAGAGGTACATGTAATTTTTTTAATTTATTTGTAAATTATATTATTATTTGCAAGTAATAAAACATATAATAGTAAAACTAATAATTGTTTTTACTAGGGGGTTATGCTTTTAATTATTTAATATAGCTACATCAATAGTTATTTCACAGGAATGTGGATACGAGTTACTAAAAACCAATAAGTGAAAGTAGAACTTTTACATTCAATTTAATTGATCAATATTTGTGTAAATATTTAATAATATTGATATATGAAATTATGTAGAATTGTTTTATTATTTTTTTTAAATGTAATTTGGCCATAATAAATAAACATGTCATTGGATTTATTATGTGAACTATTTAATCATAACTAAATATTATTATGTTCGCCTGTTTAAAATAAAAATTCCATACAAAATGGATATAATAATTAGAGCTTAAATATTATAGTATCACTTTATTTAAATGTATGTTCAAGTATGTACATGATCATCTAATTAGTTACACTTAAATAAACAATGTTGATTGTTATTAATCATCTAATAGAACCTTTGTTTTCTACTTAATTGTCAATTGATGTTTTCAACATTTAGTAGGATTTAATGGTTATTGATGATGGCCTCTTATTTTTCTTATCCTTCTCATTATACTTATAATAATTTTAGTATCTATCTAATCAATTTCACTTTAAAAATATCAATTTTCAGCCCTTTAGTGTTCACATCTATTTCATTTTTTCATAAACTATATGAGATATTTGTTTATTTATTCAAACTATATCACACATATTTCTTCCCATGTATTAATTATCTTTCTCTTTTCTAAAAAATTAGAATATGCAATGCTCATGTATCAATTTTATCTTTATAGTAATAACAATATTTTCAATTATTATATTAATAACATTCCCTTTAAATATCATATAAAGTATATTTGTTTCCTATCAACACAAAAATCATTGCAGTTCCCATAATAATAATTGCCTTCACATATCATATCAAACAAATTTATTCAAATGTTTTTCTATCAATGCAACAAACATTTCAATGATTGAAATATGTATTTTAATTTTTTATTTTTTTAAGGAAAAAAAGGACTACAACTACCCATTGCTTGTAAAGTGTACAAACTGTAAACTGTATATTTTAGGTGGTAAATCTCTTTTTTTAGAGTGCTTATGTCACATGTGATTATGGAGCTAAATAGTGTTGTTTTCTTATTTTTATCAATTTTAATAATCTTCGAAATTCATTACATTCACATATGATCATGAAATGAGCTTGAAACTTAACCTTATAAACCATATTTTTTTGATTGATGTGGCTTTCTAAAGCAACAAATTGAAACTCTTCTCAAACTACATAAACAACAAAAATTAAATGAAAATAGTGTTATAATACTTGGTGAGGCAAATTTCCAGAACTTAGTTTTAAATGTTGTTTGCACCCACTTCATCATAAAAGACTTATTTCACTTGAAAATTTTCCCTAAAATTTATGTAAATGATTACTTGGAAATTTGGAAATATTTAATGAAGGTTTAGTGAAAATTTGGAGAGTTATTTTCAAGACGATAAACACTCACCAAATCTTTACAAAAATGAAAAATCCTTGTGGATTATTTGTTTTATGATTTTTGTTATCCTTGTTTAGTTGGCACTCTTTGCTTAACATCAAGGATAATTTTGTCCTAGTAAATAGATTTTCTTTCTAATGACATGTCCATCTTAAAGGTATGAGGCCATTGAACATTTTTATTGTTATGTAGGCCCTAATTATATTGTGAACTCTTAGAATCTTATATATAGAAAGGAGGTCCTATCATTTGAATCGTTGTTCATTGATGTGATGTAAAAGGACTTTCCCCCTCGAAGAGGCTTATTTTCGAGTCAGTGATCTATTTTTTCTTCTGATTTTGTGATCTGGTTATGTAACACTACATGGATCCTAACTGAGGAATCACTAGTTGGTATTTAATCCTAACTATTACTTACTAAGTTTCTAGTATCTTGTTTGTTGAGCATTATATTAGACACCCAACTAGGAAATATCGATTGCAAGAAGCAATTTCATCCACTTTTCTTCGAAAATGATATTGTATAGAAATTGTCTTTTACTTAGATAAGAATCCTAACATCATGCTTGTGGTAACCTTTAGATAATTAATTACTTAACGCACTACCATTGTTCTATCCACGATTCGTATTACTACTACAAATATGGTATTTTTGAGAGATACCATTTGAGGGAGGAAATACTTCATACTATTTGCAATGATCTTGTTCCTTATTTTACACAGAAAATTGCATAAGGAAATCATTTTGTATTTAATAAGGATTTCATCTTTCTCATTTTTTGGAATCAAGGTGAGACAGATGGTATCTAAAGGTATCATAATAGATTTTTCTCATTGAGATTCTTATGTTGGTTTCCTAACATCCATCTCAATTATTGCTGAATGTGATTGAAAGAATTTAATAGTGAAACCATTTGGTCTTGGAACCTTGTTGGATGGAATCGTTCTTATAGTCTCCTCAACCTTTTCATGGGTGATTTCTCACAAGAGCTCCTTATTCCATTTTTCCTTCTGCAGTTCCTATGGAAATGATGTTGGTATTAACCTACGTGTTTGCTTCCTTCTTATCTATATCTACTTTGTTCATAATGTGTTTGAAGTACTGAGCTAGTTCCTGAGAGATCTACTCATTGAGTTCTAGCATTTTCCCATTCTTTCCTTTCCATGAGATATTATTTAAGGCGGTGATGATATAGGATGGATTTATGCAAAATTTTATTACTTTTCTTCCTTTCATTGAGAAGTTGGATTTTTCACATTTTCTTCCATAATATTTCTTCCTGTTTCTTTTGTTCCTTGAGATCCCATAATGCATCCATCTTAGCCTAAATGAGGGTTTTTTTCCCTCAATTGATGATGACATCTTGTTGGATGGCTTTCATCTTCCCATTTAGTTTTTTCTTCTCCTCCAAAATATCATCAAACGTTTCTTTATTCCAACTCTCCAATCGAAGTTTCATATATTTCAGTTTTTGTAGTTTATGTAATCGCCCATAGTAGCTTACCAATGTAATATGTTTATTATTGTAATGACCCATAGTCACTTACCAATGTAATAAGATTATTAACATGCATATTAAGGCCGTTGTATGTTAGGTACATATGTATGCATCACATGTATTTCACTAATATGAATACCAGTTTAATAATATAGAATCTCTAAGTGTATGGAAAATGTATTAATTATTAAATTCATTCTAATTATCAAATAATACAATAAAAATATGTTAGCCTCAAGGGTTAGTTCAGTTGGTCAAAATCAGTGCCTCGCCATTGGGAGGTCACAGGGTCCAATCTCCCCAAAGCCCTTGGGGTCAGGCCTTGCTAGTGGGCCACGAGGCTAGATTCCCTTCGGGGTCGATCAACCCATATTTTTCCATGGACGTAGTGCCACCCGTTGACCGGGGTGTTCGTGAACCACAACATTAAAAAAAGAAATCAATAAAAATATGTTAAATTAATTTGAGTACTATTATTTAATTTCACTAATAAGCTATTGTTATTATTTTAGTCGAAAATATATGTCAACATGTTTTTGAATAACTCTAGATGATATTTTTCATTAATATATTTAATTAAAAGAATTGGGGGATGAGCCTTGGGGATCCAATATTTTGTTGGAAATTGATCATGGGTTTTAAAGGACCAATGGGCACAGAGAAGGCCTATCACCTAAGTTCTATGAACTATTCAGGAGGCTAGAATTTCTAAACTCCTCCAAAATTCAAATATGAAGGAAGTCCCTATATAGGGAGCCTCGATGTATGGTGGCATCTGAATGTAGAAAAAAAAAGAACCAAGGGCGAGACAAGTCAACATAGGAAGATACCCCCTCTGTTGGATCTAGACGCAATGTTGGCATCACAGCCTGTATGGATTGGAAGATGGAGATGGTACTCACCTATCAGCTTTTGCCAAACAATGGAAGGTTGTGTTGTTAAACCAAGACGAACATAAAGAGGGAGGTGAGTATGGACCACACGATTGAATACAGATGAGATGATAGATAGAATTGGAAGTGTTTTCTCTGGCTTTCTAGAAGAGAAAATACGAATGATAGATAGAAGACGAGGATGTGAACCAAAAAACTTCGAACTATTGGCTTGAACTTGTGCACCGCACGATAACGTTATCTATTTCAAAACGACATAAAGGTTCCAGGCCATGGATCCTTTATCTCAAAAAAGTTGTATCCGTTAAAGGTGGAGCGGATGACGCTTTACCACAACGTCTATAACAAAAACGCCTAACACGATTTTTTTTGAAGTTATCGTGCATAAATATTCCAGGTGTATCGGTTAGCGGATCACAGTTTACCCCAACGTACATAACAACGTCTATAATAGAAAAAGTGAGATGCTTTCTTGAAATTCCCATGCAAATAAATTGGGTTTTCAAAAAACAGGTGGATGCTTTTCTTGAAATTCCAATGCACATAAGTTTAGTTTTTTTCACCAAAAAAATTGAGATGCTTTTCAAGAAATTCTTTTCACATCCACGTCATTTATCCACATTTCTGCAAATTTGTTATGTTTAGCCTTGAATTTGAATTTGAATTTAAGGTCGAATCTTTGATACTCCGTAATACTTTAAGTAATCTTGATGCAAGCCTTTTCTAGCATTTTCTAGTTCTTTGTTTTTGGCTAGGAGCAATTCAATTAATATTATAACATTATCCTAAGAAACAATGATCGTAGATAGAGCTTGTTATATTTTTTTATTTCTCTTTTAGAGCATTCAATATAATTGATGGTCTTCATTTAGCTTCAATATCAATATAAATGGGATGATGATGCGTGAGATGACAAATTGATTGATTTGTGGTAGTGACTAGGAGAGCCTTCACATGGTCGAGTATAGTCTTAAAGGATATCTAACTTGTTGATGTGCTTGGATCAAATGACCTAGATGGATCAAGTGCATCCTTGATTCAAATGGATTACAAGTCCTTTCATCTGTGGTGAGACATTGGTGTAAGAAACTTGGGGAGTGGTTTAGTTGAGTCATGAAGGCTTCAATTTTTTTCATATCTGGGCCGCAAGAGTGGAGCGTTTTGAACAAGGGTAGGAGATGGATATGAATCAAACTCGGTAGAGCACCTTCAGGTGATGTTGCAAGAATAGAGAGACCTTGAGAGGGTTTCATGAGTGATTTGATGATTCACAAGTTTTTTGCTATCCTCATTGACCTAGGTATGGAGAATCTAGGTGAGTTATTAGAGCAACTTCTCTTGGAGGACCTTACAATGAGCAGGGTATGGGGACGCCTTTATTTGATTTGGGTGTGTTTATGGTCCTGTGTAGGAGGGGCACAACACTAGATTCTTAGATGTGATGATAGTGAGCTGTGTATGAGTATGTGGTGAGTGTAGGAGAAATTATTGATGATGGCATAAGGACGTGCATTCTCAGAGTATGCATGTGACAATAGAATTAGTGACCCAACTAGTGCAAAATTTGGGAGCTAATAGTGCATAGAGACATGCGAGATTTATTTTGGAGTATGGAGAATAGACATAGGTTTTTATTGCAATGGTGAATAATAGCATCCCATCCATAGTGGGTTCCATTTATGTTTTTTTATGATTGATGATTCCACTAGAGTTGGAAATTAACAAAATTAAGTAGGCATGTATCATTCATTCATCATGTTATTTCTTTGTTATTGGGATCATTATATTGTTTATTCATAATATCATCATCAACTTGATTTATTTTCTCATTGTACTGAGTTACTACCGTTTTAGAGTTTATGAAAATTGAGGGATGAAGATACCTTAATTAATGCAAACACGAAGGAATAGTCAGTTTACATTTAAATTATGTAGGTTAGAAAGATTTTGGAAAAAGTAGAAAGACACTCCATTATAAGGGAAGTATTTTCCATAGAATCATTCCTAGCTTCATGTTCAAATAATTTATTTCACTCTTGGTGAACACATGGGGAGACTCAATCTATGGAACTAAATTCTCTCATGAGAGCTTAAAACTCAAGCACACCTGACTACGAATGTTAATTATATTTTTCCTTTTATTGGGAAAGTTGTTCATTACTAGATGAATGCACATTTACCAAGTACATGAGGTATGCAAATCAATACACAAGAAATACACCTTTATGCATAAAAATAATTGAAACACAAAAATTATATGAAACTTTTGTTCTAGGGAAATTAGCATATTGTCTTTGCATATCTAATTCCATGAGACCATCAAATTATATGAAACTTTTGTTCTAGGGAAATTAGCATATTGTCTTTGCATATCTAATTGTGCATTTGAATGAGACTAACTATACCGAAACTATAAAAGCAGCCACTTATTGCATATAGAACTATGTAAAACAAAAACAGACTCATGATTTAAAGAAAAAATGTAAACCATCACTAGAAGTAAATAAACTCATGAACCCAGATAGAGCATGGTACTACTTGTAATAAAAATGAGAGACATTCTTAAATTAAAAAAAATAAAATATAGAAAATTGACAGTCGTGGATGTATAGGCTTCCTCTCAAAAGGACTTAGTCATCCTCGGAGGGCTCTTAGTGCTCCTAGAATTAGGAACCCCCTCTTTGCAAAAGATACAAAAGGGAAAACTTCATGAGAATGTGGTAGACTTTTCTTCCAAGTAAATAATAGAGACATTATCCAAAAATGACAAATATGTAGACATATCTATTCCCAGGAAAAATAACAAGATAATTCCCAAAACAATTACAGGAGAAATACATTCTAAATCAGTTAATAAACCCAGGTGAAACCCTCAACAAGCATAATAAAGTTTGTAAAGTAACCTGGCACTATGAATCGAAAGGATTATTAATGGTTCCAGCAGCTGCGAAGGAACCCTGGCAACAAGAAGAGAGGCAAAGAGTTAGATGAACCCAGTGGTAAATAAAACATTTAAGCCCTATGTCAACGAAACCACCATAAGAAAAAAGACAATGGAACCCGACTTAATTGTCAATAAATCAAGTAGAACCCATCACCTAGGTAGGTTAAATGGGTAGACCTCGTGGAGAAGGGAACGTGAAAATTCAAATAAACAATGAAATTAGTAACTAGATAAGTATCATAATGATTTACGAAACTCACATTAAGGAAATAGTTAATTAGTACTTGAAAAAAAAAGACAAAACTCGTGGTTAACTACTCAGAATGAATTGGCGAGGCTAAAGAAATCGCATTTGAAGAAAGAAAGTAGCCCCACTATTGGAAATAAAACTCGAGAGAAGATGTATGGAAACCAGACTTAGTGGGGGAACGAATAACTTCCCTCCATAACAGTTTGTGCCTTGAACCTTCCATGTAACCCTAACCACATTAGATTTAGAGAATTCTGTTGGGAAGGTGCAAGAATGGTGAGTGGAGAACTGATACAGGGAGAAAATAGTTACCTCAACCACCTTGGAGTGATATCTACCATCCATGACCACCTTTCCAAAACTATGAAATATCAATTAAGAAATGCTTTAAAAATAGATTTAAAGGCAATTATTAAACAAATAATGTTGGTAAAAAAAATCAAATTTTATTCAATTGAACATCCATTTATTGTAAACAAGTTATTATACAACACTCCAATAATTTTACAGGTGAATATTATCTACTTGTGAAATCATTGTACACTCACAAACACGAATATAAAAAAACAAAAACACACAACAAAGAAATAAAAATAAAGATAAAAATATTTAATTATAGGTGTAACTAATTATAGATTAGCTTCAAAAGGCATATTATTTATAATATTCCATTTCTATAGATTTCTAATATATTTTTAAAATGTATATTCAAAGATTGTGCTCACAAAAAAATCCATCATAGTGATTTTTGATGTTATAATTATTTGTTTTGTTGATATCGTATTTAAAAGAAATTATAAAAACTTTTAAATTTTTAAAATTTATTTGGAATGACCATGCTTATGAAATAAAAAATCATGGTTGTGCGATATCATCATAGTTTTTATAGTTTTAAAATTATTCAAAAAAAAATGATTTTATATAATTAAAAATGTAACAAATCATAAATTCTAACAACTTTATCACATAAAATTTCATTAGCATTAATTATAACCTTACAACCATTAAATTAAAAAAAATCCAAATTATTTCCACAAAATATTGAATTGATTGGAACAAATTATCATTATTTTAAATTATTATTACATTCCACAACACAAAGTATAAGTTTGTTTTAACAAACGAATAAAGGCATAATTGAAAACAAGAATCCTCAAGTAACAATAATCACAAAAGGCATTCTTCATAGATAGCCATGGGCATAGCTATCTTGAAGGCTTGAGAGGTGGTAAGCCCCCTCTTTAAAAAGAAAGGAAATACTGATTTCATTGATATGATGTTTGACTGTTTACAAATAATGATGTAATTTACAAAGAAAACAGAAATAATAAATTGAATCATCTTCATTTTCCATAAAATTTAAATCAATAATTATGTAATATAATAATTAGAAAACATTTTATTATTTTAATTTTGACAAAAAAATTAAAATTAAGAAAAACAACACCAACAATGGTAAGAAAGGATTAAGCACAGTTTGGTGAAAAACCAAACAACCAAAATTCTACTTCTCGACATTTAAATAATAATAACAATAACCGAATCTAAAGGACAAGGGATGGCAAATGATTCTAAGAATCAAAATAAACCCCACCCTTATATTATATCACTGAAAGGACTTCTTCTCTGTTTGCTGGCTGGGTGAAGGAAGCAACGGATTCCAATTCCTTTCAATCTAAGGAGAGGCGAACCCACCCAAATATCGGTTATCAAGTAGCTAATAAGAGGAATTACAAATCCTGAACAATTGTCAGCAAACATTGAACTCTGGGGAACATTGAAAAAAGCATTGGAACCGAGGTTTATAAGATTTAACTTAAATCTGTTCAGTCTGGTCCATCGGCACAAAACTCAAAATGATGAAATAACCTTATAAATTCAAAATGATGAAATAACCTTATATACAAAAAGAAATTGGGCTCAGGCTTACTCCCTATAGGTATAGGTTGGCTTATTTCACATCAGGATTCCGTCTTCCCAGGCCTGGATCTAGATCTGTATATCTATACTTGAAATTAAAAAAATAGGCTCCCTATATTTTTGTGCTCTGGCCATACAGTAAATCGTTTTAAAAATACGTATTTAACTCTGTAAAATTTAAATATTATCAAACAATAAATACCTCAAGTAAATAAATCTAAAATGCAAATTTACCGATAATTATATTGACATCTACAGATTGAAATATGAAAAAAAA
>APFE031539757.1:2685-14863 GCA_000404065.3 Pinus taeda
TCTCTCTCTCCCTCCCTCCTTTTTATATTTAAGTAATAAAATACATTTATTTCACATATTTTAAATAATTAAAACAATTATATTCATGAATAATTTTGTTTTACATTACAAAATTAAAATAATAATAATAATAATACATATATAATTAAATAATGCATATGATTTTACATTATAAACAATCATGTATAAAACAAAAATTTCAACTTGCAAAAATATTAATTTCATATTATATAATTTCAAATCAATAAATAATTACATGAACATGAATATAACTAAAAAATATAAATATGAATGTTATGCACAAGTAGATTTATGCGGTAGAAAGTTGGGTTGAGCTAGGGTTCTGAGAACGAAACCCTCGCCGGCGCTGACAGCACAGCGGATCGGGTTCAAGCTCTGCACAAGAATCTCTGCAGCGTGACAGCGCTGAAGGGGATCAGTGAAGGACAATGGTTCCGCCTCAGGGGGGGGCGTCAAAGCCCTCCCCCTCACGGCACAGCCAAGGACCTAAGGTCATCTTTGGGTCGGTTGATCCGGACATTCTCAACAAAGGGGAGAAGCAACAGGGAAATGACAATGATCCACCAGAGGAACAAGAAAATCGGGCAAATAACCCGAAGGTCACCTCATCTACCTATCGACCGGTAGCCAAGGAAAGGCCGCGAATAGAACTACCCGGAGATAAGATCGACAATAGGATCGAGTTTATAAAGGACCATGCAATCATTGGAAAATTCATAGGGTTTTGGCCAACCGAACGGGCCTTAAATGGTTGGATTGCAGCAAAGTGGAAGCCTAAGGGAGATGTCACTCTCCAGCTGGGGCCGAAGGGCTTCTTCACTGCCATCTTCTTCTGTGTGGAAGACAAATACAAGATCCTGGGAGGAGGTCTGTATTTCTTCAACTCGGCAGGTCTCTACATCAGGGACTAGATGCCCAGATTTAACCCTGACAAGGAAGATCTCACTTGGGCACCCGTCTGGATCAGATTATACTCACTCCCCAATGAACACTGGGAAGAAGACTGTCTAATGGGCATAGGAAATGGGGTGGGACAATACATCAGGGCAGCAGAAGAAACAAAAACCCGTAAGTATATTTCCTATGCAAGAATATGTGTATTTATTCGACTGAATGAATCTCTTCCTGAGTCAGTAACCCTTACCCATCGCGATGAGGAGTGCATCCAGCCTCTCGATTATGAGCATGTGCCTTTCAGGTGCAGGGGATGCCATGCACTAGGGCATCTGTTTCAGGATTTCCCTCTCAATGTCAAAGCCAGCTCTCCTGAATCTTCTGAATCCCCATCTCAGGATGGCTTTATCAAAGTCTCAAACAGAAAGCACTCGCATAAAAAGCCTCAGAATGGGTCCAAACCCCAGCCTTCCAAACCCCAAAATCCTACTTCCAAGAACAGCTTTGAGCCCCTTGATACTGACAGTATCCCTGCACGCCCTTCCTCTTCCACCCACCCCCCTCCATCCAACCCCCTACCCAAGTCTAAATCTCCCATTATCATCCCGACCATCCTAAGCAGGCATCAGGAAAACACAGTTGAGATCCTTAAGGAAATGGAGGTGGATGGGAAGTTGATCCCCCCTCAGGATTCAGATACCCATCAAGAGGAAACCAGTCAAGTGCAAAATATGGAGGAAGAACCAGAAAGCATAGATCTACACGGCCTGGATATTATTGAACTGGAGCTATGTTGCAAAAAAAAGGCATATGAAAAAATCTCTGAGTCGGATATACATAAGTTGGAAATGGTCATCTCCAGAGCGTTCCACCAACACCAACTAGGCATAGAACCTGGCAGCACTTGGGATGGCAGCCCGCATCCAAAGGACACCAAAAAAAGGGGGAGAAAGACAGATCTCCAGAGAACAATAGAGATCGGAAACTCCTGGTAGATTCCGGTAGATATGTGAAGCTGACGAAGTACTACAGCCCTACCCAAACTAGTTAAACCATGAAGCTCGTATCATGGAATTTAAGAGGGCTTAATAGCCCAAGAAAATATAGGATGTTAAAAAACATGATCAAGATGGAAAATCCATAGATGTGTTTCCTCCAAGAAACCAAATGCAATAGTACCACGATGGGTCGCATACTCTCAAAGGCCTGGCCAGGATGCCGATCTGTGGTTGTGGACACCACGGGAGCCTCTGGTGGGCTTGCTATAGCGTGGGCTATAATGCTCACTGACTTCCATGCCTCCCATCACCTCATTCAAGCCGCCTTTCACATTCTAGGCACCAACATACATGGGAACTTATCCAATGTCTATTTTCCGCAGGACTCTTGGAGTAAAAGAGCGCTCCTCAACACCATTGAAGCGCTAAGCATAAATAGGCAGCATCCATTTTGGATCGTTGCAGGGGACTTCAACATGATAACCAAAATAGAGGATAAGATAGGAGGCAGATCCAGATTGGAACCTGAAGTGGATCGCTTCAAGGACTTCATCCAAAACGCCTCTCTCATAGACATGCCATTCTGCAATGGCACCTTTACCTGGAGCAATCGCAGAGGTGGCAAGCATCATTTTTCTTCTAAACTAGATCGCTTCCTGATCTCGGATAATGCGGTGCATCTCGGAGGTGATCTCACCGCTGCAATCTTGGCCCACTCCGGGTCGGATCACTGGCCAATAGCTTTGCAATGGCAGCGACCAGGGGATAGAGCCAAAAGACCTTTCTGGTTTGAGGGATTTTGTCTAAGGCATCCAACATTCAAGGACTTCGTCAGAAGCATATGGGCCTCCTTCATCCCACCAGAAGGCTAAAAAATGTTCCAGCTACAGCAGAATCTACGATTTCTAAAAAGTCACCTAAAACGCTGGAATCGGGAGACCTTCAGGAATATTTTTGAGGCGCAACAGGAGCTCAATAAGGAGATGAAGGATCTCCATCAGAAAGTAATAAATCCAGGGCACACAGAGGCAACCTTGGACAAAGAACATCACATACACAACCAGCTTGAAGAAAGAAGGAAGCAGGAAGAAATTTACTGGAGGCAAAAATCAAGGGTCAGGTGGCTAAAAGAAGGGGAGCGCAACATCAAGTTCTTCCATAGAACTATAGTGCAGATAAGGATGCACAATAAGATTCCTTTCATCCAAAACCAAGAGGGGGTAAAAGTTGAGGAGCATGAGAAAATAGAAGAAATCCTCCTCAATCACTTTCAGCAGGTACACCAAGAGCAGGCGGTGGATCGGCAGAGGGTGATTGGAAAAATAACCAGCAACATCCCCAAGCTGGTTACAGAGCAACACAATGAGTTACTCATGCGCCCAATTCAAACCCAGGAGGTAGATGAGGCGATGGCGCAACTCAAAGAAGGTAAGGCCCCTGGACCAAATGGTTTCATTAACACGTTTTTTCATGTTTTCTGGGATTTGATTAAGGTGGAGGTTTGGCAAGTAGTTGAGGAATCCAGAGCTCTACGCTGGCTTCTCCCCTCCCTTAACTCCACTTTCATCACTCTCATCCCTAAAGAGGAGAACTCCATAAATCCTGATAAATTCAGACCCATTGCTCTCTGTAACGTCCTTTATAAAGTCATTTCCAAAGTCATTGCTAACAGATTAAAACCTCTTCTACCCATGCTCATCTCTCCAGAGCAATCGGGTTATGTCGAAGGTAGACAGATAATGGATGGCATTATCCTCACACACGAAATCATCCATTCGCTCAAGCAATCCAAGCAAGCTGGTATGTTACTCAAACTCGATCTCTCCAAAGCTTTCGACAAGCTTAGCTGGTCTTACATTCATCATATGTTGAAAGATTTTGGCGTTTGTTCCACCTGGGTTCGTTGGATCATGAGCCTTATCACCTCCTCCCATTTCTCCCTCCTTGTCAATGGTTTTCCCTCCCGCCCTTTCAAACCCTCCAGAGGCATAAGACAAGGGGACCCCCTCTCCCCCTTCCTATTTGTGATAATGGCTGAGGGTCTTGGTAGACACATCAAGCAGGCCCTCCAGTCTAATCAGCTCAGAGGAATCTCTATCCACAATTCCCCGGCCTCCTCTCATCAGCAATTTGTTGATGACACCATGCTCTATGGTTACCCCTCGGCTCAGGAAGCCTCTTGCTTGAAATCCCTGCTCAACGACTTCTCTGAAGCCTCTGGCACTCAGGTCAATAACTCCAAATCACAAATTTTCTTCTTCCACACCCCTCCGTCAGTTAAATCCGCCGTCTCCCGTATCCTTGGCTTCCAAACCGCCTCTCTCCCATCCACTTAACTTGGAGCTCCCCTCACTGCCTCGGCCATAAAGCAGCCTGCCTGGTGAACTCTCCTTGAGAAGCTCGATTCAAAACTCAATCTATGGACTCACCGCTCCCTCAATCTAGCTAGTCGGGTTGTGCTTATTAAGTCCATCCTCCAAGCCATGCCTCTCTATCTTTTTTCTATCCTTGCGGCACCAAAATGGGTATTAAAAAGATTGAGAAACCTGTAGCGTTACTTTTTGTGGGGAAGCTCTGCGACTAATCGTAAATGGGCACTAGTGAAATTTGACAAGGTATGCAGGCCCAAAATCAAAGGCGGCATTGGACTTAGAGATCCAGAGTACAGCAACACCATCATGAATGCCAAAATATGGTGGCAATGGATAACTAATCCAGACAAGTTATGGGCCAAAATATGGACCGCCAAATACACCAACAACATGCCCCAAGAAGAGCTCATAATATTCAAGCCCACAATCAGTGGGTCACTTATTTGGAATGCCGCCAAACAGCATCATCAACTCATCCAGAAACACAGCTTTTGGGAAACACAGAATGGTCACAGTGCTAGATTTTGGAATGACACTTGGAACCAACTGCCCAAACTCTCAAGTGTTCTTCCTTCAATGATCATTCCGAACAGACAGGAGCAGCAGCATGCAACCGTCCATCAATTCTGGGAACAGGAAGCGGTAAATGGATTCAGGAAGTGGCGACCGAGCAATTAGATAACCAGTATCACAAGCATTCAGGAAGTAGCAACACTTGAAGATGAGTTAAAGAAGAGAAGCATTCGGTATGAGAACAACGATCATATCCTCAGATAGGGCTACCTCCCCAAAGGATCATATTCCACTTCCGAAGCCTATAATCTTATAGGCGAATCCAACATCAGGCTGGACCCTCTATGGGGGCGAATATGGGACTTCAAAGCTTGGCCCAAAATATCCCATTTCCTCTGGATGGTTGGGCACAAAAAGATTCTTACCTGGGATAAGCTAAGGAGACGCAATTTCCAAGGTCCTTCGATATGCCACAACTGCTTTAAAAATGAGGATACCTTACAGCATCTTTTGGATACATGCCCAATCGCCAATCAGCTATGGGAGAAGGTTGGTTTCAGGTGTCAAAAAATATGCAAAGGACCTGGCAACATCATAGATACCATCCGTCAGTGGCCGAAAAGCCCCTATGACTGTGCGATCCTCAACTAGATGTGGAACATAATCCCAGGCACATTATTATGGAACTTCTGGAAAGAAAGGAATAGGCACATATTCAAAAACCAGAGCTCGCCCATTGATGAAATATGGGGTAGACTGCATGGCAATCTCAGAAAAACCATGCTTCTGAAATCATGGACTAAAGAAGATCTCCCTACCACAGATAATGAGAAAAACATCCCGGAAAACTAGAAGTTGGAGCTGCCACAAGAGTATGCCACTCATCAGACAATGAAATGTAATATCAAGGAAGTCAGAAATTGGATTGCCCCACCCACCAACTCATACAAACTCAACTTTGATGGAGCCTCTAAAGGAAACCCTGGGCCAGCAGGATTTGTAGGTATCATTCGTAATCACAATGGTACCCCCCTGCAGATCTACTTCAGCAATATAGGGTGGGACACCAATAACTCCGCGGAGTTGGAGGGACTCTGGCAAGGGCTCTTAGCTTCCAAGCCACTCAATCTTCAACCGTTGATAGTGGAAGGCGACTCCCAGATCATCATCAACATGGAAATGTGCATTCAGAATGGCTCTCAAGCTAGAAAAGTAGCTGGCAGTTGGAGACTAGAAGCAAGGCTAAACAACATTGCTTATGAGCTGCGCAATCACAGAGCCCTCTCCTTTCATCACACCAGAAGAGAAGGTAATAAGATTTCTGATTTCCTAGCCAATATTGGGGTAGAAAGTAACCAACCTTTCCAAGCAGGAAACTTGGATATCATCCCTAGCAATCAACAGACTCAGGAATGTGAGAATCTCCTCCAAAGAGACACTGAATCCCCAGATGCGGGTGCTGGCATGTCACAGGGGGTCGAGCCACATGCCCAGCATGTGCCGCCCCATGCTAATATTAATGGTTAATGGGAATTCGCCGCCAAAGTTCAATACTTCGCAGCCCGAGCTCTGGGCATTCAATGCCGAGCAAAGTGAATAGATGGAGTCGCAAATTGCAGTTATTACTTGCTCTCAACGAGGGAATGAGGCAGGATATCAAGGGTCAAATGAGCCGAAGCAAGCTCATTGGCATGGTGAAGATGGGGAGGTGCAGACGCGGAAGAATTCTGGGTGGACGGTTATCCTACCACCTCGACAAGTAGTCTTGGCTTTCCGTTGCTGCAATTCAGGTACATGCCTTAGGTGGGAGCGGCAATTCAAGAGTATTCAAGGCAAACTGGTTACGAGGAGTGAAATTCCTCCCTCAGGCAAAGGTTGCTCAGAGGTTGTCACGCCAGAGTGGGACCTGTGGCGAGTTCCGCCTTGTGTTTGGTCTTACAATTCATCTCAGGTTCATGAGGGAGACAGAGGGGTGTCCATGGCAAGGCTGCGGGAACGGAAACCAAGCAGAAGAGGACCTGGGTGAGGTTCATCCTCTCACCCACCGGCAGCGGATGAGCACCATCACTGCTGCTGCTGCTACTGCTACAGGCGGGCAAGGGCTACACCAATTCAAGCGGGTAAATTCATGGAGGTTGGTAGCTCAAGTGAAGGGGTGCCCGTTCTTCCAGCATTCGGCTCGGTTGTGTTCACCCTAGGCAGCTCAAAGGATAATGCAGGTATCAATGCTCACATTTCAGTTATTTTTACTAAAGTTCCTTAAAGGAATGATGGCGGGCAGCCTCCAGGATCGGTGGAACCACCTCCAGAGGGAACTGGGGAGGAGAGCCCTGTTATGCAGCCACCAATTGAGGTGGGCACCTCAGGGAAGGAGATTCTGCACGCCCCCTCGCATCCCCAGGCGCTGGAACCTCAGGGCACTGCAAAGGATCCATGGACCACCATGTGGGAAGGAGTCCCTGAGGGCCAGGGATGGTGCTATATCGTCTAAGACAAAAGCCTCTGCGACGACTGATCCTCCGACGCGCGTACCAGCACATGCCTTTCTCTCTCAGCTCGGATCCAGGATAAAGGTCTCTGCGGGTATTTGGGTTCTGGTCATCACTGTGTTTGTTCACTTGCAG
Source organism: Pinus taeda (assembly GCA_000404065.3). Lineage (NCBI taxonomy): Eukaryota > Viridiplantae > Streptophyta > Pinopsida > Pinales > Pinaceae > Pinus > Pinus taeda. The sequence goes on from APFE031539757.1 coordinate 10,108, forward strand.
TTTTTTACACTGTCTTGTTTATGTCGGTCTAGTTTACTCTCAGTTTTTAATATTGTCTTGTACATGTCTGTCCACTGCAAGTTCTCTGATGGACACGGTCCACATTCAGTTTTTGATGGAAGCCCCTGCGTGGGCCGTCATGCTCATGTTTAACTCAATGCGGTTCCATATTCTGTTGCTTGTCAATTCATATTGGTTTCTAGCCTCAGTAAGTTTTTGGAGGAATTTTGGAAGTCCTGTAGGTGCTGCCCCTACGAGGGAGCTTTTTGTTTCAAAGCTAAGCTATCCAAGGTGCCACTGCTGGCCCTGGACGGCCTGTCTCACTGCTTGTAAAGTTTACCTGTAAATATAATACAATAGACTAGCTAGTTTTTTACCGAGAAAAAACTAAACAATATAAATATAATAAATCACTAAAAAAAATATGTATACATTTCTTAGTTATATTGGTCAATGTTAGCTAAATCAATAGTAGTTAATAGAAAAACATAATGATATAAGTTGGCGAGAAGAGGTACTAATAAATCTTAGTTATATTGGTCAATTTAACTAATTCGATTGTGGTTAATAGGGCAATATAATCATATCATGTTGCTTTAGAAGGAACTAATAAATCGAGATGTGAAGTGGATAAATTAATTGCTTGGTTAGGCATATGTAGTTACATAATTTTTGGTTAGTAATAACCACTAGTAAGTTACACATTTACAATTTTACTACTACATATATGTTGAGGAAAACATAAATAATGTTGAGAAGTTACTTTTAGTAAACATATTTATTTACATCTTATTCTTATCTATTTTTTTTTATGCAAATGATTACAGTTATATATTAAAAATTGCAAAAGCTAAAAATAATCAAAACATAAATAATGTTGAGAAGTTACTTTTAGTAAAAATATTTATTTACATCTTATTCTTATCTATTTTTTTATGCAAATGATTACAGTTATATATTAAAATTTGCAAAATCTAAAAATAATCAAACTAAACAGGAAATCTAGAGTCATTCATTATAACGAGGAAAGTGTGAGGATATAGAATGATGAATTTAGAGAGCAAGAGAAAGGCTCTCTTGTTTAGTTTTTTAAATAAAGAAAGATATTTACATTGATTTGTTTGTTGTATAACTAGATCACTCCCTCTTAAAAGGTAAATCCTCAGAAATTTTAAAAACATTGGAATATTCTACCCTCTATAAAAGCCATATATTACAACTAATAAAAATGACATGAATTTCTTACATAGAAACACATGCACGGAAAAGTCTTTTTCTGACTAATATACCTACAAAATCATTACCACAAATTTTACAAGAAGATCTTTCAGAAATTTTAAAAACATTGGAATATTCTACCCTCTATAAAAGCCATATATTACAGCTAATAAAAATAACATTAATTTCTTACATAGAACCACATGCATGGAAAAATATTTTTCTGACTAACATACCTGCAAAATCATTACCACAAATTTTACCAAAAAAATCTTTATATGGAAATATCATAAAAAAAAAAATTTCGAACCAATATACCTGTAAAACAAGCCCCAGAAACCGTCACAAATTAAAAAAACTCATACACATGCGTGGAAAAATCATTGAAAGAAAACAATAAAATAGAATAAAAACAAATTTCATAAACTTATTGAAAACAACCCAATAATTCATACACTTACCCTTATTGAGGAATGCAAAAAAAAGCCTACCAGTATTGAGGAATCCAATTCCAATAATTCATACACCTACCAGTATTGAGGAATGCAAATAAACAAAAAACAAAAGCCTACAAGTATTGAGGAATGCAAATAAAAAGAACAAAACCCTACTAGGAGGATATAACATATCATTGAAAGAAAAGAATAGTGAAATAAAGGAAAAAAAAATTGGATAAACTTATTGAAAACAACCCAATAATTCATACACCTACCAGTATTGAAGAATGAAAATAAAAAAAACAAAACCCGAGGAATGCAAATAAACAAAAAAAAGCCTACATGTATTGAGGAATGCAAATAAAAAGAACAAAACCCTACTAGGCAGATATAACATATCATTGAAAGAAAAGAATAGTAAAATAAAGGAAAAACAAATTGGATAAACTTATTGAAAACAACCCAATAATTCACACACCTACCAGTATTGAAGAATGAAAATAAAAAAAAAACAAAACCCTGCTAGGTCGATATAACATTATAACTTAAGGCCAATAAAAATGAAAAATGGCCACCATTTCAAAAAGGCTATTTTCTTACTAATCATTAAATATAAATTAATACAGTAATTATATTGATATTTTCTCAACAAATCTATTTTATTACTCACCATTAAATATAAATTAATACAAGGATTATATTGATAAAAATAGAAGAGTAATTTCATAATTCGGGAGTAAAATTTATCAAACATAAGAAAAAATTAAAAATAAATAAATTTATCTACTTATTACATGTACAAATAAGTTTAAATGTCGAATATAAATAGAAGAATGGAGAGCAAGGGCTCTTGGATGGGAGACAATCAGCATGCATAGATTAACAAAGAGAAGCTTGGTTTATCCACTTCTTCGAGATAGATAAAATTTGCAGTTTTCGTACAATTATATAAAGGTACTTTTCTGGCTATAACAAAGAAAATGATGATGAAAAATATTTAAAATTGAAGGGCTGAGAATTAAAACTATTCACTGAAATTTTCAAGCTTGCTGAGTTACCTATACGACAAGTTAAATATTTTAAACTTCTAAAGATATCAAACAAGATGATGGAAAAATAGGTGTGCACCAAGAAAATAATGTTATAAACATGAAAGACTATGATCATTTTCTAATTCCTAGAGAAATTAAGAGAGGTAGTATAAATAAAATAGGAGGATACCTAGTAGAAATAAAGTAAATAAAAATTTAGATATGAACTCTAGAAGACTCATGAAATCACTGAAATATAAGTGCAAATTTAGCTCCAGAAGGAAAGAAAGACAACTTTCTTCTTTAGTTTCCTGAGGCATAACATTATTTTTGGATTTGATGTTGTCACAAATAATGATTTAGTTTATCTATTTAGTTTTATTTATATCGATTAAAAACAAGTGGGGGAAATCACATCAAAACATATAGGAATGAGATATTGATTGGATGGGTCATGGACTTTGATGAGAAAGGTCAAGATCATTGAAAATTCTACTGGAACTAAAACTGAAAAATAAATCATCAATATGAATAGGAATATGAATATGAATATAAAATAAGTACAAGAGACAAACCTCTCATGGCTGTAAAAAATATCACTGTTACAACTCTCTGGTTCCTCCTCTCAATTATAAATACCTCCATTGACGACATTGAACATGTCAACGAAAGACAGATTTTAAAACATCCCTTCTCATTGATTAGATTAAAAGAATAAAAACATGTGAAGGAGAGAGTCACAGTCGCATAAACATCGACAACAATGGGAAGCACTTCCACTGCAAATACAATGAAATTCGCTACAAAAGATGAAGCAGTCTTACTGCAACTCCTTAGAATTGCAAACGATAAAACAACTCGGCTCTTCTAGATAATTACAATTGCAAATGATAAAACAACTCCGCTCTTCTTGATCCATATCGAAGAAATCAAATTCAAATTTGAGTAATATAGACACACAAAATAGAGACAATATAGAAAGAAAGAGAGGAACCCAACATAGAATAACTGCTACAGAAACATTGACATACAAAAGATAAAGCACTTCTAATGCAACTACAACAGAATTCGCTGCAGGAACAAGTGATGATGAAGATCGCTTTGAGGCACCCATATATATACACTGCAGCACAACCTCATCTATTTCCCAAAAAAACATAAAGATTCCCTCCCTCAGTATCTCAGAAAAAGATTGATTGACCTTTAGAGGAGCATATCACAGTTAACCACAACATCTATGACAAAAAGAAAGATTGAGATGCCTTTCATGAAATTCTTTCACATCAGTGCAAAGCAGTTGGTTTTCTTAATGAAAAATCTTGAGATGATTTTCAAGGAATTCTCTCCACATCCACGTCATCTATCCATGCCGGTCCAAAGCAGTTGGGTTTTCTTAAATTTGGAATGTTTTGCGTTGAATTTAAGGTGGAACCTTTGATATTCAGAAATAAGTACTTAATGTGATATTGGCACAGACCCTTTGTGGTCATCTTCTTTCTATTGTTCCATTAATAATTGAAATTGAACCAAATGTTGCAAAGGAAATGGCGTAACGCCATAGCATATAACATTAATTTATGCTTCTTTGACAAATGTTGAAAGAGAGAGAAAAATGAAGAAAGAGACAATACACAACGCCAAAGAGATCACAACTTCAAAGCATGAAGAACAAGAAACTTCAAAACTTGGTCATTATGAAAAGGATAGAAATGAAGTATGAATTTTCTAATGCAATGTGTGAAGAGAAGAGATATCTTAAAATATTTATTACTTTACTATTGACCAAATGTATGCTTAAGGAGATATTAAATAGACCACATGACACCAAAAAAAACGAGTGAATTGAATTAAAATAAAATTCATACATAAAACAATCATCTTAAACAACTATTGACAACTGAATCACTCGGTAAATGAGGATTTAGAAGAACTACAACAATGTTATCATCATGAAACGATGCTACGTAGAATTAGTAGAAATGTACGGATTTAGAAGAACTATAACAATGTTATTGTCACGAAATGATGCTATATAGAATTAATAGAAATGTGCTTCTAAGTATAGAACTG
>APFE031539766.1:0-10333 GCA_000404065.3 Pinus taeda
TAATAAACACTATAGTAAAGGCTACAAAATGATTTTTAAAATGTTATAAAATCATTAGTCTTTAGGGTTTAGCCTTTAGGGTTTGGGGTTTAGGTTTTAGGGTGGTTTATCATAGGGTTTATACTTTATAAAAGGCTTAAATAAAAGTTATAAAATTATTTTTTAAATGGTATAACATGCTTAGGGTTTAGTGTTTACGATTTGGCCTTTTGGATTGGGGGTTTAGGGTTTATAAGACCTTAGTAAATTCTTTTAATGAAGACTTAAATAAATGTTCCAAAACGCCTTTTATACTGTTATAAAATGCTTAGGGTTTAGGTTTTTGGGTTTTGATTTTGCGTTTTATTTTTAGGCTTTAGGGTTTATAACACTTTAGTAAATTCTTTCAATAAAAACTTGAATAAATGTTACAAAACATTTTTTAAAATGTTATAAAATGCTCAAAATTTAGGGTTTAGGCTTCAAGTTTTAGCGTTTTTGGCTTCAGGTTTAGAGCTTAGGGTTGATAACACTTTAGTAATTTCTTTTAGTAAATACTTAAATGAATGTTACGGAGCACATCTTAAAATGTTATAAAATTCTTACTGTTTATGGTTTAGAGTTAAGGGTTAGAGGTTTATTATTTGGGGTTTAGGGTTCAGGGTTTTGAATTTAGGAATTATAACACTTTCATAAAATCTTTTAATAAAAACTTAAATAAAATTTAAAAAATACTTTTTGAAATGTTATGAAATGTGTTTCATTTATGATTTAGGGGTTAGGGTTTGGGTCTTAGGGTTTAGGGTTTGGGGCTTAGGGTTTAGGTTAGAGTGTTTAAGGTTTAGGGTTTAGGGTTTAGGGTTTATGGTTTAGGTTTTAAGGTTTATAACTCTTTAGTAAATGCTTTTTATAAACACTTAAATAAAAGTTACAAAACACTTTTTAATACGTTATGAAACCATTAGGGTATAGGGTTTAGGGTTTAGTTTTTAGGGTTTAGGGTTTATGGTTTATAACACTTTATTAAATTCTTTTAATAAACATTTAAATAAACACTTTCTAAAATGTTCTAAAATTCATAGGGTTTAGTGTTTAGGATTTAGGGATTAGGATTTATGATTTAGGTTTTTGGGTTTAGGGTTAAGGGTTTAGGGTTTAAGGATTACGATGTAGGTATGAAGCACCCCACATTAAGTGGGTTTCCTCTGCTACATCTTACATGTAATGCATTCATCGTGTTGAGCCTCGAGGAGTTATGAATAAAAACAAAGGAAAGAAAATAGGTTTATGGAGAAGGGTGGAAAAACAAAGGTTGGGGTATCTGTGTACCACAATTTTATCCCTCCTACACTCACATACCCAAGTTTGGTCTTCCCTAATTATAGATACTCATAAAATTCTTAGGGTTTATGGCTTAGTGTATAGGATTTGGGGTTTAAGGCTTAGGGTTTAGGGTTTATAACATTTTACTAAATTCTTTTAATAAGCACTTAATAAAATTTACAAAATGTTTTTAAAATGTTATAAAATTCTTAGGCTTTAGCATTTAGGGTTTAGGGTTTATAACACTTTATTAAATTTTTTTAATATATACTTAAATAAAAGTTACAAAACACTCTTTAAAATGTTATAAATTAATTAGGGTTTACGATTTAGCGTTTAGGTTTAAGGGATTAGGGTTTCAGGTTTAGTGTTTAGGGTTTAGGGTTTAGGGTTTGTGGTTTACAGTTTAGGGTTAAGGGTTTATAACGCTTTAGTAAATTCTTTTAATAACCACTTAAATAAAAATTACAAAACACTTTTTAAAATGTTATAAAATGCTTAGGGTTTAGGGTTTCATGTCTACAGTTTGAGGTTTAGGGTTTAATGCTTAGGGTTTAGGCTTTATTATTTAGGGTTTAGGGTTTACAAGACTATAGTAAATGCTTTTAATAAACACTCAAATAAAAGTTTCAAACTACTTTTTAAAATGTTATAAAAATATTAGGGTTTAGGGTTTGTGATTTAAGGTTTAGGGTTTAGGTTTTATGGTTTAAGTTTTGGAGTTTTGGGTTTAGGTTTAGGGTTTAGTGTTTAGGGTCTAAAACATGTTGGTAAATTCTTTTAATAAACACTTAAATAAAAGTTACAAAATAATTTTTGAAATTTTATAAAGTGGTTAGGGTCTATGGTATACGGTTTAAGGTTTAGGATTTGGGCTTTGGGGTTTAGGGTTTAGGGTTTAGGTTTTGGGGTTTAGGGTTTATGTTTTTGTGTTTAGGGTTTAGGGTTTTGAATTTATGGTTTAGGGTTTGTAACACTTTAGTAAATTATTTTAGTAAACACTTAAATAAAAGTTACAAAATTATTCTTAAACTATTATAAAATTCTTAGGGTTTATGGTTTACGGTTTAGGGCTTGGGGTTTACAGTTCAGGGTTTAGGTTTTTGGGTTTTCGTTTTAGGGTATATGGTTTAAGGTTTATAAAAATTTATTAAATTATTTTAACAAAAACATAAATAGAAGTTACAAAATGCTTTTAAAAATGTTCTAAAATTCCTACGGTTTAGGGTTTATGGTTTATTTTTTAGGGTTTAGTGTTTAGGGTATAGGGTTAGGGGTTTATGGTTTAGCCTCTCCCTCCCCCACTCTCTTCCCTTCCCCCTACCCCTCTTCTTCTCTCTCTCTCCCTTTCCCCATCCCAGTCTCTCTCCCTCTCCCCCTCCCACTCTCTGTTCCCATCCCTGTATCTCCCCCGACCTATCTTTACCTCCCCCTCTCACTCACCCTATCCTCCTCTCTCCGACATCTCCCACCCCTTCTCTCCCCCTCCCATCACTCCCCCTACCAACCCTTCTCTCTCCGCCTCCCTCCCTCCCTCTCTCTCCCTCTCCCTCTCTCTCCCAATACCTCCCCCTTTGTCTCTTCCTCCATTCCTCTCTCCTTCTCCCTCTCCCTCCCTCTCCTCCTCCCTTACCCTTCCCCCTCTCCCTCTCTATCTACCTTTCCCTTTCCCACTCTTTTCCCCTCTTCCTATCCCTCTTCTGATCTCTCTCCCTCTCCCCCTCTCTCTCGCTCTCTCCCTCTCCCCCTCCCCCTCTTTGTTTCCCTCTGCCTCTCTCCAGCCACCTATCTATACCTCCCCCTCTCCCTCACCCTGTCATCCTCTCCTTCCTATCTCCCACGCCTTCTCTCCCCCTCCCATTGCTCCCCCTACCACCCCTTATGTCTCTGCATCCCTCCCTCTCTCTCTACCTCCCTTCCTCTCTCTCTCTGCCTCTCTTCCTCTCTCCTTCTCCCTCTCCCTCCCTCTCTTCGCACCTTGCTCCTCTACCTCTCCCTCTCCAACTCTATCTCCCTCTCCCACTCTCACTCTCTCTCTCCCTCTCCCCCTCCACCTCTTTGTTGCCCTCCAACTCTCTCCCTCAACATATACCTACCTCACTCTCTCTCTCACCTTATCCTCCTCTCTCCTTGAATCTCCCACCCCTTCTCTCCCACTCCCATCTCTCCCCCTACCACCCCTTCTCTCCCCACCTCCCTACCTGTCTCTCCCCCACTCCCTCTCTTTATATCTCTCCCAATATCTCCCTATATCCCCCTCTCCCTTTTCCTCTCCCTCTACCTCTCCCTCTCTCTCCCCCCCTTACACGCATCTCTGTCTCTCTCTCCCTTCCCCCCTCTTTCTCTCCCCCTTCCCCTCTTCTTGATCCTATCCTCCTGTCTCCCTTGCCCTATTTCCCTTCCCTGCCACACCTTCTATCTTCCCATCACTCTCTTCCCCCTCTCCCCATCCCTCCCCCTTTGTCTCTACCTCCATTCCTCTCCCCCTCTCCCTCTCCCTCACTCTCCCCCTACCTTTTCCATCCACCTCTGCCTCCCTCTCTACCTCTCCCTCTCCAACTCTCTTCCCCTCCCCCTATCCCCCTTCTACTCTCTCTCCCTCTCCCCCTCACCTCTTTGTTTCCCTCCCTTTCTCTCCCCACACCTATCTCTACCTCCCCCCTCCTTCACCCTATCCTCCTCTAACCCACATCACCCACTCCTTCTCTCCCTACCATCACTCCCCTACAACCCCTTCTCTCTCTGTCTCCCTCCCTGTCTCTTTTCCCCTCTCCCTACCCCTCTCTACCCTCATCTATCTCTACCTCCCCCTCTCCCACACCCTATCCTCCTCTCTCCCACATCTCCCACCCCTTCTCTCCCCCTCCCATCCCTCCCACTACCACCACTTTTCTCTCTCTGTCCCTCCCTCTCTCTCTCTCCCTCTCCTTCTGTCTCCCCATCTCTCCCTTTTTGCCTCTCCCTCCCTTCCTCTCTCCTTCTTCCTCTCCCACCATCTCCTCCTCCCCTGCGCCTCCCCCTCTCCCTCTCTCTCTTCCTCTCCCTCTCCCACTCTCTTCCCCTCCCCTATCCCTGTTATGCTTTCTCTCCATGCCCCGCTCCCACTCTCTCTCTCTCCCTCCCCCGCTCTCTCCCCCCACATATCTCTACCTCCCCCTCTCCCTGACCCTATCCTCCTCTCTTCCAAATCTCCCACCCCTTCTCTCCCCCTCCCATCAATCCTCCTACCATCCCTCCCTCCCTCTCTCTCTCCTTCTCACTCTCTGTCTATCTCCCCCACATCTCTCTCTATCTCTCCCTTCACTCCCCCCTCTCTTTTTCTCTATCCCTTCTCCTCTCCCTGACACTATCCTCCTCTCTCCCCCATCTCTCTCTCCTCCTCTCTCGCTCTCCCTGCCTCCCTTTCCTACCACCCGTTCTCTCTCCCCCTCCCTCCCCATCTCTCTCCACCTCTCTCCCCATACCTCCCCCTTTGTCTCTCCCTCCCTTCCTATGTCCCTCTCCGCCTCCCCTCTCTTTTCCCCTCCCTGTCTCTCACCCTACCTATCACTACCTCCCCCTCTCCCTCACGATATCCTCCTCTCGCCCCCATCACCCACTCCTTCTCTCCCTCTCCTATCACTACCCCTACAACCCCTTCACTCTCCGCCTCCCTCCCTCTTTCTCTCTCCCTCTCCCTCTCCCTCTCTCTCCCACTATCTCCCTATCTCCCCTTCTCCATCTCCCTTCCTTTCTCTCTCTCTCTCCCTTCCCCTCTCCCTGACCTGATCCTCCTCTCTCCACCATCTCTCTCTCCTCTTCTCACTCTCCTACTCCCTCCCCCATCTCTCTCTTCTCCTCACTCTCTCACTCTGCCTCTCTTCCCTCCCAACCCTTTTATCTCCTCGTCCCTCCCCATATTTGTCTCCCTCTCTCTCCCCATCACTTCCCCTTTGCCTCTCCCTCCCTTCATCTCTCCCTCTCCCTATCTCCCCCTCTCTTCCTCCCTTTCCCTTCCCCCTCTCCCTCTCTGTCTACCTCTCCCTCTCCCACTCTCTTCCGCTCCCGCTATCCCTCTTCCACTCTCTCTCCCTCTCCCCCTATCACTCTCTCTCTCCCTCTCCCCCTCCCCCTCTCTATCCCTCTCCCCTATCTCCCCCCACATATCTCTTACCTCCCCCTCTCACTCAACCTATCCTCCTCTATACCCAAATATCCCACTCCTTCTCTCCCCCTCCCATCACTCCCCCTACTACCCCTTCTCTCCCTGCCTCCCTCCCTCTCTCAGTCTCCCTCTCCCTCTCTTCGTATCTCTCCCACTATATCCCTATCTCCCCCTCTCCCTCTGCCCCCCTTCCGCTCTCTTTGTTTCGCTCTCTCTCTCCCCCTACCCTCCTCTCTGTCTCTGTCTCTACCCCTACTACCACGCCCCCACTCTCTCTCCCTCTCTCTCTCTCTCCCCCTCCTACCACACGCCCACTCCCTCTCTCGCTCCCTCTCCCTCTCTCTCCCATGCTCCTTACTCTCATTATCTCTCTTATTCTCACTATCACCATCATATCATCCAACAACCTAATTTAGGATGTCATTTAACAAACAAAAACATAATCATGGGTATCTTAATCCTATCATCTAACATATATAATCCACATCATGTAGAAAACAAAAGGATCTTATCAATTGGAAATGAATAATCATGATATTACTTAAGAAACACAATCATTATATAACCTAAGAAATAATAAAAGCAAATACCATACATAATTTTATACAAATTGAAACTTGCAAAATATCTACACAATATTTCTAATTAGCAAAAACACAACCATCATATCTACATAAACAAAACAAAAAATGTTTTCAGTTAAAAAAAAATAAAATTCTAAGCCTCTTTTTCACATTTAAAACAAACACATACATTTTGCATGTCTTAATAAAATAAACAATTCTATCTCATAAATAAATTATTCTATAATCATCCAATTTGCAAAAAAAAATAAATAATTTAATATAATTCAATATTGAATAAGTTAAATATTTACTTTACTCTAATGGAAATCTTCCCTAAAAATATAAGTGAAGTAAAACCTAGGATATTGAAATCTTATGGAAGAAGCCGCATTGGATCCTTTTAAGAAACCAGGGGATGATGATAGTGGGAAGAAACTACTTTGTAACCACTTGAAGAAGATAATCAAGATATGTGGAGGAGTCCAGAAAATTGATGCCAACTTTTACTTTCCCCAACATCTAAATTGATCAAAATTTTAAAAATACAAATATTTCATTAATTGTAAAATTTAAGAAAATATTTTTAATAAACAAAAAAATAAAATTACATGAATGCTAATATTTAATAAATCTAAAATCACAACCTAATTTAAATAACAAATTTCATTCTTCTACATATATAGATATAGATATTTCAATAATCATTTGTAAAACTTAAAAATTTATATACATATATATATATAACACTGAATTGATAATTTCGTTAAGCTAAACTAAACTTCTTAGCTGCATAACTTTCATACAAAAATTTAATACACGTTACACTCTATGATATGGATATAATAAACATAAATATATCTTAATTTTTTTTTAAATAAATCATTAAAATGCAATAGTGACCAAATAAAATAAAAGAAAGGAATAATTATCTAATAAATTCATAAATTGAATCGCGTTAATAATTGATTGCATTGGTTCTACATGCATGCAACTTAATTTACATGTGCGAGGCAATAAATAGATATAGTTTTAAAATCATTCAGTTGGATTTTCAACATTTTATATTGGGTTTTAATTTCATTTTCTGACTATTATCTCTCAAAAAAAACAGTTGAGAGAGACTTTGATCCCCGCTCTATGTTTCCCGAGGGTTGGATTGGAAATATTCCAAAATGCTCATGACAGAAGGATTATTTAAATTTCCCACTACAATATTTCAACAAAGAAGGCTCAAACCCTAGATTTGACAAAGAAACTCAAACACTGAGAAGCATTCCTGGGATATTTTGGCAGGAGTGAGCGAGGCTTTATGACAAAGAACATTGCAATAATATTAATGGAATTGTTTATCACAGTGATTAATGGTATTGCTGAATAACAATTAAGATTAAACTACAAGTAGATAAGAGATTAATGAGATAGAGAGCAATAACAACAAAGCATAAATATTGGAAAAGATTATGCCACATGGGTAGTGAAGGAAGAATTAAAAACAAAGTAGTAAATGAGGAATTGTAATAAAAACAAAAGACATGAAAAGGGGAAATTCTACTCTAATCTATGCAACCAAAACGGGAGATCTAAGTGATGAATATAATTATGAATATAAAATAAATAGAAAAAACATACCTCACAATCATGGTTGTAACCAATATCACTGTTAACGCTCTTCCATGTATACCTTCATCCATCCCTGGGTCGATTTTTATTCATTCATGACATCGACTTTCATTCATTCGCTAATCTTCTTAGTTGACTTCAGATTTAAATAGCACCCCTTCTGACAAAACAGGAGGACAGATCCACATGTATATGAAAGAAGCAATCAATGCAAAAGACAATGAAAAGGAAGAGAGAGAGGATATAAATATGTATTTCAGGTGCCTTTGCTAACCAAGAGAGATAGAGGACATAATTCTGACAAAACAGGAGGACAGATCCACATGTATATGAAAGAAGCAATCAATGCAAAAGACAATGAAAAGGAAGAGAGAGAGGATATAAATATGTGTTTCAGGTGCCTTTGCTAACCAAGAGAGATAGAGGACATAAGTCTGTATTTCACGTGCCTTTCCTACCCGTTAGAGTGTTTATTTACTACAGAGATCTACTGCATGCATCCCTGGGTCGTATTTCATTCGTTCATTCGCTGATCTTCTTGGTCAAATTTAGATTTGAATAACATCCGTTCTGACAAAACAGAAGGACACACCCAGAGGCATAGAGTGACAAACAAGAAGCACTTCCACTTCAAATACAATCAAATATCATACATAAGACGACGAGGCATTTCACTGCAAATGCAAATAATGAAACATCTAGGCTCTTCTCCGTGAAATGCTACACAGTACAGACACACAACACAGACACAATTGAGACAAAAACAGAGGAACCAACAAAGAGTTAAAGGAGCGGATCCCAGGCCATCCCTCATGTATTTCAAAAAAGTTGTGATCCGTTGAAGGAGCGGATCCCAGGCCATCCCTCATGTATTTCAGAAAAGTTGTGATCCGTTAAAGGAGCGGATCAACGTCTAAACGGAAAAAGCCTGAGATGTGTTTAGATTCTTTTCAGTAAGTCATCTCTCCACGTACCGGCAATATTGAAAACCAGGTCATCTATGCAGGACGGCGTAAAATTGGAATGTTCAGCGTTCAAATTGAATTTGAATTTAAGACGGAATCTTTGATAGCCGGTAACGTGATGCGGAGGACTTTTGAAGTCTTGTGCTTTTGTTGTGCACGCATTCATTATAATTGAGGGTATTTATTCCTTTACCTTCAATAACTTCATCTATTTCGAGGCCATCCCTCGTGTATTTCAAAAAAGCTGACCCTTGAAGGAGCAGATCAACATATATAATTAAAAAGCATGAGATACTTTTTTTTTTTGAAATTCTCATGCAAAGTAGTCGGGTAAAACATTGAGATTCTTTTCAAGAGAGTGGATCGTATATAACGAAAAAGTGTGAGATGTTTTTTTTTTAAATTCTCATGCAAAGCAGGCGGGTAAAACATTGAGATTCTTTTCAAGAAATTCTCTTCACATTCTGTTCAAATTTGGAATGTTCATTCAAATTTGGAATGTGTTTGAATTTCTCTGATATTCGGTAAATGGTGAATTGTAAATAAAACGTATTTTAATAAATAATCTTGCACACGCTTTTTCTTGTCTTATGCTTTTGGATGTGGTTCAATTTCAATTTGAATTTAAGGTGGAATTTTTGATACTTCGTAAATACAGTGTTTTATCTAAGAATTTTGAGGAGAGTGAACTTGGAATGTGTGAGGTCTAAGTAGAGATCTTTCATCTCCATGAATACACAACTACTATCAGTTCACTAATGAGGAACCTCAAGGACCTAGCTTACATCGTGACAAGATATCTTTCATCTCCACGAATGCACAACTACTATCAGTTCACTAATAAGGGACCTCAGGGACCTCACTTACATCATGATAGGCTACACGTGTGGTTCACTAGTGCAAGAAAAAAATCTTAGTGTATTCATATTCTAATAAGCCCGTACAATTGTACAGAATTTCAGTAAAACTGATGCTTCAATATAACTTCAATATAATAAGGAGGCCACAAAATTGCAAATAATTTCAGTAGAAACCTTTCATGCGTATAATATTAAGTGGGATTTACAAGAAACAAAACCTAGTAAGCCTGCGAAGTTGTACATAAATTGAATGGAAAATAGTTATTTCAATATAATATTGAGTAGCATTTACAAGAAATAGGAACAAGTAATTTGTATTCATATTCTCTAGCTGCCAATGCACATAAATTGAATGGAAAATAGTTATTTCAATATAAGATTGAGTAACATTTACAAGAAATAGGAACAAGTAATTTGTATTCATATTCTATTTGTATGATTGAATTCTATTGCAAATTGAAACAACTATAAGTTATGCTATCCAAAGTATAACACAAATTAGTTAAATTGTAACATGTGAAAGCTTGTAGAAGCATTTAAAATTAATTTTTGCTCTTTCAAATTTGATGAGATATCCAATGTAGTTAATTAAGAGAAAATGAGAGGTATGTTGTTGGACAACAGACAAACATATTGACTAGATCATGAACTAAGATCATGTAAGTCATTTTATGATTAATGTAAGAATGTTTAGTTTTTTCTCATGGAATAAAATAAAAAATAAAAAGTTTCAGATAGTTTCATGAATTATGTTTCCATTTTTTTAGTATTAGAGAATTTAAAATGATGTTGTTTATTAATTAGGTGAACAAAGTATTACTATAATACACAATCTCTAATAATTATAATATGTGTCATGATACATTCAAATAAGCT